>JAECUM010002048.1:0-206816 GCA_016617855.1 Megalonaias nervosa
TGTGAAAAAATCTGGTCAATTAAAGAAGTTTTCATTATTAAGGCAAAAACTTCTTTTTTCAGCCTTCGTAGGAACCCTTAATTTTCAAAAATAAGGTCTCTACAAAGTTGTAGGGTTCAGCCTCTCTGCTGCTTATTGTAATGATGACTTTTTCCACTGGATTTGACTTTTTTTCCCCAGTAAATTCAGTTTTCTGTTTTGACTTGATAAAAACGCAGTTCGTTGCTACATTGTATTTTTAGCTGACCTAGTTCCTGACCTTGATTCAGAAATTCATAAACACAGAGTGAAAATCATTGGTCATAATCAAGGTCATTCTTGGCTTGCATCAGCTCTGTTGTAAATAACCTTTTTTTATTATTCAATCTTATAGTAAGATTCGTTCAGTGCAGTCGAACCTGTAAATAGCCTACATGCAAATTGCCATATTATTTTACTGCACTGTTCGAATTAAATGACCATGTGACCCATCAAACGGGTCTGAAATTTCGTTTTTTAGTTGGGTTTAATAGTCATGTCTCAGTGATTTTAATTCACTCGTAGTACACCTTCAGAGCTCAAGGTGTTTTATTGTTGTTGCCATTTGAATTGAGTTTTTTATTTAAAATAATTTATTTTCCTTGGAGACTTTACGTGTGTTCACCGAAATTCTTGGACAAAGACATTTACTAAAAATTATTCGGAATTCTAAAATCAGAATTATATTCTTGGTGGCTCAGCAAGGAACTGTTGACACATCAGCACAAAACTGGTTATAGAGGACGTCATCGCCTTCCATCTTGGAACTTCATTGAGATTCGAACTTGGATTCAATTAGAACTTTTTAGTGATAGGACTTATATTTATAAATTCCAGGAATAGTTTTTGGATTAGATTCATAAATCGTAAGTTCTTTTTTTATATTTTTACCTTGTTTTCTAGGGAAATAAATTATTTTGTTAAATTTACAAAGCTTGTTGGTTTTACTCTTTTCTTTGTTACTTTGTACGAGCCTAGTCACATAACAACCACCCTGTAGTAATATATACAGGTCCATAAGAACTACTCTGCAGTAATATATATGGACTCATGAGAACTACCCTGTAGTAATATATACAGGTCCATAAGAACTACTCTGCAGTAATATATATGGACTCTTGAGAACTACCCTGTATTATATACTGGCCCATGAGAACTTCTCTGTAGCAGAATATGCTGAACAATTAGGATAATTCTGTAGCAATGTTTACTGGCCCATGAGAACCACCTTTTAATAATAAATATTGTAACATGTTATGGGTCAAGGTTAAATAAAATGGAATAGATGGACAGCTCATGCCTTTTTCAGTTACTAGATCTCTCCAGTGTATTGTAGTGTCAACAAATGGTGTGTTCACCACAAAAGTTCTTATTTAGATGATAAAAGCACAAAACAAAACAAATATAAATAGTCAACACTGTTTATTATATGACTTCCAGGCTTGTACATGTTTTCTCACAAAATTTAGTGCTCAAAATGGTGAAATATAATATTTGCAAATATGCAGAACAGATGTTTGATAAAGCATGTTGAAATGACAACAATAGTTTCAGCGGTAAATTGCATATGAAAATCAGCATAAATGTTCCATTTGTCCTAATTCACATAATCTCTAACTCAGATAATCCCAATTCCCAAATTAATCTTGCATGGAAATATAAGTTAATAGTTCTCAAAATTTGTTCATATGATGTACTGAAGTGGTAATGATTTTGTGCATCCAGTCAAGGTTCGGAACCAGACCTGGGTTTGTGTTTTATAGTCCAGTGGTAAATGTGTCAGAGGCAAAGTCTGGAACCGGATGTTAATAGTGTGTCACATTTGTTGGCTGAGACACAGTTTGTCATTTTGAACGACACAGTCTGGAACCATATGTCAATAGTGTGTTGCGTGGGTTGAATGCGACAGTGTGTGTCATTCTGTAGCAACAAAATGTGTCGTTGTGTCGGGTATATTATTTCGACATCTAAATAATGCAACCACTACAAAATGGATGGAAATTTGTTCTTTCAAAATGATACATGTAATTGAGTAGGAAATTCGATAATGCCAATCGGAATACTAAATTTCCAATGGATAGCAGATGGCAGTGTTGATGACGACACAGTGAGAGTGTCATCAGCTAAATCCTTCTATGGGAACTTGTATCTGATATAACTAGGAAATAAGCGTTGAAACAACTTCAGAGAAACATTATAGTCATTATGAGTACTAAATTTAATGTATTGATAGAGACTAGTCTACCTTGCTATTGTATTGATGCTTGAAATTATCAGTGGAGATGACAGAAGACTTTTGTTCTGTTTGCTTGGTCTTGAAACCTTTACTGGAGTCCAGTAGAACCACAACTGACAAAACGGCAGATCTCACCCCTATTTATAGGTTTTGGGAACACACTCAGGAAATTCATGACAAAGTTTTCATGAATATTACTAAATATGGAAGAATTAGGAAAGATTAATCTGATCACCTCCTGGTGGAAAGCAGAGCGCTTAATACGCACAGTAGTAAAAATGGCATTGATTTCAAACGACAAAAATAGCAATTATTTCACAATAAATTATACAAAGATTCAACATTGAGGAACAGTTTTATCACACTGGTGACGAAAAATTATGAACTTACATGAGTATTACCTTAATCCTGGAGAAAAATGGATACAATTGCCTATTTCATTCTCAGAATAGAATATGAAGTGAAGACAGTTTACAATCCTATCATGTACACACTGGGCTTCAAAAATCTTTCCCCAGATGATGATTATTTAAACAGATCATTTTTATATGATTTACATATTGTATCAAATTACTTTTCTTTTGTGCAAGGGTCATATATCAAAAACTGTTACTACAGTTACTATTATTTGTATTGGAAACAGAGGTACAAATTTCCAACATGAGGTGAATGTAAATAATAAAAGGAGATTATAAATTATCTTAAACATTAATGATAATGCAAATACACTTTACAAGAATATAAGTTGAGTTAGGATTGTTTCACTATTGGTCCATGGATCACACTGTGGCAATATGTACTGGCCATGGCCCATGTGAATCACCTGCAATCATATAATCATATATACTGGCCCATTAAAAACCACCCAGCTGTAATATATATATATATATATATATATATATATATATATATATATATATATATATATATGTACACACACAGACACACAGACACACACACACACACAGTGTGACCCTGATATAGCACACTCCGTTGTAACATGAATTCAGATATAATATGATCATGGCATGGCTCCCGGAATTTCATATGCATATATTTTTCTCACGAGAAAATATATTTTTTTCTTCTTTTTGTGGGAGAGATCGAGTATGATTTCTAATATAAGATGATCATGTCCTGGCTCCTGAAATGTTGTATACATGTAATTTTCTCATTCATGAAACACTATTTTTCATCTTAAAAGTATGAAAAATAACTTGAGTTTAAATTAGGGATCACACCGGGCTTTGCCAGTATCATAAATTGAAATGTTTTTTCCTTATTGGTGACAAAATATACCATCGGGTGATTTGTTTTTGGCAACAACATTGTTGGCTGTTTAAACTTGTATATACCATGTTGGGTTTGGGGTGGAGAAATTGTGTGATACATTCAAATAGTCATGCTACCACTCTAGCTACATTCGACCAACCTTGAAGGCAGGAACAGGAATTACTACAGTTGAGCAAACAAGGGCTAATTGTTTTTAAAAATGTACCCAGAAAAAAAGTATCGCTGAAACTTAAAAGAAAACTGATTACATTTGAAGCACCAATCATTCTGTGTAACGAATGTGGATATGTGAGAAAGCTTGCCAGTAGCTTCTCGTGGGTCGGTGGTTCTTTCCGGGGATTTCCCGGTTTCTTCCTCCACCATTAATACTGGCCGCCATGTATAGCCTGTGTGCTGAAAAATGGCGTTAAGTCCCAAAACAACAACAACAACAACAACAACATTCTGTGTAATTAGTAGGGAAAAAAAACTCCCTCAATCAGTGTTCTACAGTCATCTGATGTTGCCGCCAGAATAACAAATGGGCTTTTGTTTGGTCTTCCAGAGTTGTTCTTTTGTGGTGATTTCAATAATACATGTACCCTTCATCAAAGCAAGCTGACTACAATCTTCAATAAAAAATAAAATGGCTTTCATCAAAGCAGGTCAGCACTAAACTTCATTAGATGCAATGGAATCTGATTGTTTGCATTTTCCAAAGTAACCAGAAGATGTTTCTTGTGCCATTAAAGTTTTTTTTGTTGCAAGAAAACCATTTATGCTTGTGGTCACTTCAAATGGCGGCATAAAATGCAGACTTAATTTCCAGTCTTTTGAAACCATTCTTTTATATTTTAAATGATAGATCCATCATGCATGAATGAAAGGGTTTATGGGGGTATCACAAGTTTTTCAGTTACATAAAACTGATCAGCCATAAAAAGTTGCTTTCATTGAACAGTTGTTTAACAAAAATAACACCACCATTATGGATCACTGCCATCTCACCTCTGTCTACATAGGTTCAAGTCTTGGGTTCGGCCATTGTGGGTATGTGAGAAAGCTTGCCAGTAACGTCTCGTGGGTTGGTGGTTCTTTCCGGGGTTTTCCTGGGTTCTTCCTCCACCATTGATGCTGGCTGCCATGTATAGCCTATCTTGTGCAAAATGATGTTAAGCACAACAACAACAACAAAAATAACACAGCACAATAGAAATTTTTTTACATTTTTATTGGTTTAAAGTATGTGTGTCATTAAAAGAATTACTCTTGTACATTTATTAACATTTTGAACTCTGAATCAAAGATTTAACTGTATCACAAACAAAAATTAAAATTTGCTCCTTGGAACCGATTGTCGATTGTGAAATTCTGACCGATTCCTATCACTATATATATATATATATATATGTATATGTATATGTATATATATATATATATATATATTGTGGCCATGAAAGCCACTTTATGTAATATATAATGGCCAATAAGAACCACCCTGTAGTAACACAGTTTTCAGTAGATTACAAAATCTGAAGAGCCATTTGACCCAAAATCTCAGTCAAAATGAAAATCTCCAGCGACAATACTGGAATCTCAAGAGTCTCTTGTTCTTTAATCGTGATCTCATAGCTGGAATTGTTTGTTCTACGTGGAGCAAACTGATGCTCCAGATTTCTTGTCTCACGTTGGATAAAGGGAAACACTTGTACAATATTTTGTAACTGATGCTTAAAATTTCTTACAAGTTTAGGAGATTTATCTCCTTCTCCTTATCACAGATTTTACAAACTTTCTATTTCCTTGGAGTCGGAGGAACAGAATGATCATCCCTGGCAGGTTGTTTTTGAGACTGAGACGGGAAAAACAATTCTTCTCAAGATTAATGAGCTAGTGTATGACAATTCAGTAAAGAAGGAAAAGATGTATATCTCTTAGTTCACTGCCAAGATTTTAAAAAAATTCACAAGCATATTTAGTTTAATTCGCAAGATCACTTACTGATGACCACTGATATCACTAATTGTGATTATTAAGTTTTACATTTGCAAGGCTGAGAGGCTCTCACTAACTTTCAGGTCCAGATTTCCCCTTCAGTGATTTTATTTATGAGAAGAACTCAGAATGGCTTTTCTCTATCAGAATTAGAAAGTGGCAACAACAAAACAATGACATGTAGCTGCAAGAAAGATCAAACTTCAGTTTTCCTGTGTCTGGATTTTTAAAGTTGCTGGCTGCTGGCCAATACTTCCCGAAGTCAATTTCATTCTAAGGAGAAGTTACAGAGTTGGACATGAGCTCTGTTCCCTGAATTTCAGATTTCTTAGCCATTGTTTTGGGGTAATTGTTTTTAGTATAGGGAGAAAACTTATGTACCAGCATTTTGACATGAATTGAACTAAAACATCTGTCAGGTTCCCTTAAATATTCCTTTATCAACATCTTGAGCAACACAAGTACAATTCAACAATACAAAAAATCAAAGGTAACCTGATTTTTGTTAAAAGAGTTGAAAGACATCATGAACTACCTTTGATGCCTTTATTAATTTAACACCTCATAAAACATCTTGCATTTGGCATCATCTCTGTAGATTACATTAGTATGGTAATCAAATAACAGCTTGTTGCATACACCTGTCTGTATTCATAACCATACTACCACACATCATTGCACCTGTATTACATTTCCGGTCAATAGTAGACTGGTTTCTACTGGTTACTGTAATCTGGGGAGTATGTACACATATATACTGATTCTTTATATCTTAAAAAAATTAATATTTAAAAATAATTTCATCAGCAATAAATTACAACTATAAAACAGTATTACAGTACAGTGGTCCCCCTCTTATATGGCCATCCCTTCTGCACCGGGAAAGTGGCCTTATAAGACAGGTGGCCTTTCCAGAGGGGGACTAAATTTTTTGTGAGAAGTATATGTAATGTACGTAGTAAGAAAGCTACTTACTTCAGAGCATTTAATATCTTCATTTAATATCTTCATTTAATATCTTCGTTTAATATCTTCATTTAATATCTTCATTTAATATCTTCATTTAATATCTTCATTTAATATCTTCGTTTAATATCTTCATTTAATATCTTCATTTAATATCTTCGTTTAATATCTTCATTTAATACCTTCATTTAATATCTTCGTTTAATATCTTCATTTAATATCTTCGTTTAATATCTTCATTTAATATCTTCATTTAATATCTTCATTTAATATCTTCGTTTAATATCTTCATTTAATATCTTCGTTTAATATCTTCGTTTAATATCTTCATTTAATTTCTTCATTTAATATCTTCGTTTATATATAACATTAATTATTAAAAGGTTCTTCTTGTTAAAATAATAGACTTATTTCAACTGAATATACATTATTAGTTATTATTCTTTGTATAAGCGTGATATGTGAGCTGGTATTGTTGTTATGCACATTGCAAAACCATTAAAAAATGTCATTTAAATCTTGGTACATACATAATTCTCTTTCCATTTGCTCCATTTTCCCACTGCTGCTGAATAACCTCCTTATTGGTTACTACGTTTATTCGAGTCTTTTCAACATAAAATTGTTTTATTCGAGTCTATTCTACATAAAATTGTTCAGCAAGTGCCCCCCTTCCCACCTCACCCGATGTCGTCGAGAAGACTAACTGACTTTCTTCTAAAATAATATGTCTCTGTTTATGTGATGACATGTTAATGTTTGTTAATGATTTATTCAGATGTTGCTAACTGTATGCAATTTAATTATGCAGATGAAACTTTTGTAGAGTGCACGAAATGCTTTCTTCGTAAAGGAAGTGATAAAGGTGTTGTAACTTGATTTTTCGGTCTTTGTCTGGTACTGTGTTTTGTTCAAGGTTAATTTCTCTCTGCGTGTGTTAATGCACAAAATCTATATTTAGCCTATGCTGACCCTGTTATGATCTTGACAATTATGTCCGGTTGTAATCATCAAAGAGAAGAACTCAACAGATGTGTGAAGCCCAAAACTCTATCATAACATTATTGAGCCCATTTCCTGTAAACATTGGCTTTTATAAACAATGATATAATATTAATTTTAGTGTTACATGTACTTTAGTCAACACTTCTTTAAGTAACGGAAACTTGACATTGGGAGACATGTATTGACGATAATCTGATTACTTACCTATGTCACAATATGAATTAATTATTGGTTCTGGATACATTTGAAATAAAAAAGTGTCCGCTTGTGAGGGGAACATTTGACATTTTTGTACTGATATGCTGGCTGCTGGTCGCGTTAGAGGGGTGACCGTTCTTGAGGGGTACTTTTGAACACAAACTCGTCGGAGCCAGGGGATTCTGGCCATAAGAAGCAGGTGGCCACTGGTCAAGGGGGTCGTTCAAGAGGAGGACTACCGTAGTTGGCCTTTAAATGGTATTTTTGTCCTACAGCAGGTAGAATCATTATGTTGTAAGCAATCAAACAAACATTAATATTTGATTCAAAAGTTATTCAGTCATGCTGTAATTGATTCACTCCTTATCTATCATGAACATCACAGATGGTCTCAAAACAATCTAAGCAATTCAGTTATTTCCACCTATGTGTGACCTCAGTGACGTGTTTTTTCTGCCTAGTTCATATTGATTTTGCCTAGAGGCCAATGTGTAAATCATCTAGGAAATGTCAATCACTGGCACATACAATCAATTTTTTATGGACAGCATACACACAGTAGGAAATTATGCCAGAGGGGAATCATGGCTAATCAAAACAGTTGCTCTGGCCCAGGTTAAAATGTGTTACAAATTTGCACAGGTTGGAAATTTCATACATCAGAAATGGGTAGAATTTCAATTACACTTGTCAAAACCCAAGGGTACATATCAATTGAGAACCTTGAGTGCCAGTGAGAACCACATTGCAATAGTATATATTGGCTTATTGGAACCACCCAGCAGTAATATATACTGGCCCATTAGAATGACCCAGTAGTAAAGTATACTGGACCGTGAGAACTACCCAGTAGTAATATATACTGGAACATGCAAACCACCTGCAAGAAAATCATTCCAGTCTTTTCTCAGCTAGGTTGTGGGTTCAAACCCTGGCCAAGTCATACCAAAGACGTATAAAAATGATACTAACTGCTTCCTTGCCAGGCACTCAGCATTATGAGGTTAGTGTTAGGACTGGTTGGCCTGTTGTCAGGATAATGTGACTGGGTGGGACATCATGCTACTTGTCTGCGGCATGATGCCTCAGTGCTCGACATCACTATAAACTGCCACACTGCAGATATGGTAGCGATATGACTGATAAATTGTTAAAGCTACGTTAAAAATCCAAATAACACAAACACACACTGCCCTTTTCATTTCTTTTCTCAGTTATTCATTCTCCCACTGCACTTTACATTTCTTTTTCTTCCTCCCCTTTATACTTGAATGCAAAATAACCTCAAGCTCCACCCACAGAGTGGATATAATTGTAAAACTGTTGCTGACATGTACAAATCACTTTCAGTGATATGTTAATGTTATCTACTGAAAATGGTGCTGTTCAGATATTTAGTATTTATCTTTTTATCATAACTACTTAAGAATGATGGTCATATCAGCATAGATTTTTCACTTAAATACGTCTTTGATATCTAGTTGGTCTTAAATGAAAATGGTGCAGATCTGAAAGCCAGTTTGGTTAATACAGCAGGGTTCTTGAAAATCTTGTTACCATTACTTGAACAGAAAGTTGTATCAACAGCATGGGGTTTTTACCAGAAGAATATTTTTTGTTGTACAGTTGCCTTAAAAGAAAGTTGTGCCAACCTAGCACCCAATATGGCTGTCATAGCAACCATCTTGGAACTTAGATGGAAAGTTGTACTGACATTGGGTTCTCACCCAATGACATTTAGTGACATCCATTTGGTCCTAAGTGAAAATGGTACATCTCTGACATCCAATATGTTCTTCATGGCAGCCATCTTGAAAATACTGTGAGCACTACTCCTTCTAAAATGAAAGTCATAGACTTGGGGTTTACTAGAAGATATTCTGTGGAGTCCTAATGAAAAGGAAGATGATCTAACATCCAATATAGCCACAGTGGTGGTCATCACGCACGGATGGTCATATAGACATAGAATTTTCACCTAAAGACTTCTTATGATATCTAGTTGGTCCTGAAAGCAAATGCTGTTTTTTTTTTTTTTTTAATCTCAAATAGGGTTGATACTTGGCCATTTCAAAGATCTTATCTCTACCAATCCTGACTGGATGGACTTATTGGCATTGTGGTTTTCACGAAAAGTCTTCTAAATTGTGCCAAACTTAAATCCACCCAATATGGTTAATTTGAAAATTTTATTGCTCAAGAATATCAGAAAACACTCTGTAGTTAAGGAGAAGAAATGGTCCTTATCTTGAATTCCTGGAGATTCTTTTAGAGCATAAGTTATTGCGAGGTTTATTTGTGAATTCTCATTAAATTATCATTTGAGGAAATGATTTACATCATATCTGTGTTTTCTACATTTCTTTATATGCCTGACATGAAAAAGGGGGGTGGGGCATTGAGTGCTCTCTGAGTCCATCTAATTAAAGTTGGTGTTAGGTAAATTTTCCAGTACTCTGATGTATCATTCATCACTCAGATTAAAATTAAAATTCCAACATAACGAGATCTGACTAGCACAGAAATGAGTTCACATGGTGTTGACCCTTTGATTCACAAATTAAATTATAAATTCTACATTTTTGACTGTAAAATATCGTTTCAGAACATAACATTTCTAATGATAACCATCTTTAAAATAGAATGCAATGCTTATCTGACAGGTTACCAAAAATAAGTGGCTCTTTGAATTATACAAGTCACCAGAACATGAATGATATATTGACTGTAAGTAGATCGCTTTAAAATTCCAGGAAGACACTTTTCATATTGCCATAAAGAGGAAAACAGTCATGATTTTGTAGAGTGGGTTTGTCTTTTGCCAGTGAAACCAGCTTATCCATATATGTGGCTGTGCAATGCATTAACTGTTTGTTTCAGTGGAACATTTTTGTTTTCTATATTTCAGAAGAAACTGAAAATTGCAGAACCAGCAACAGTTAATGAAGAAAGGCCTTTGATAAGCTCTTCAAAGGAAAGAAGCTTGACTAACTCTTTTGCACAAACAGGTGGGTATGATATATATGGATATTGTAAAAGATAATGATAATACTCAGTGGAAATATTGAGAACACAAGACTATTTAGGAATCTACAAGCTCCTGTTTTCACAAAGGCATACGGTTCACACACCCTGGTTTTGTGTGCCCAATCAGGACATTGTAGTTTTTGTGTGTCCCATCAGGACATTGAGGTTTTTGTATGTCCAATCAGAACATTGTGATGCTGGTTTTGTGTGCCCCATCAGGACATCGTGGTTTTTGTATGCCCCATCAGGACATTGTATTGCTGGTTTTGTGTGCCGCATCAGGACATAGTGGTTTTTGTGTACCCCGTCAGGACATTGTGGATTTTGTGTGCCCCATCAGGACATTGTCATTTTTGTGTAACCCATCAGGACATTATCGTTTTAGTGTACCCCATCAGGACGTTGTGGCTTTTCTGCCCCATCAGGACATTGTGGTGCTGGATTTGTGAACCCCATCAAGACATTGTGGTTTTTGTGTACCCCATCAAGACATTGTGGTTCTTGTGTGCCCCATCAGGACATTGTCCTTTTAGTGCACCCCATCAGAAGATTGTTGTTTTTGTGAACCCCATCAGAACATTTTGGTTTATGTGGGACCCCTCAGGACATTGTCGGTTTTGTGGGCCCCATCAAGACATTGTGGCTTTTATGTAACCCAATCAGAACATCATGGTTTTTCGTGTGCCCATCAGAATATTGTGGCTTTTGTGTACCCCATCAGAACATTGTGGCTCTTGTTTGCCCCATCAGAACATTGTGGTTTTTGTGTGCCCCATCAGAACATTGTGGTTTTTGTGTGCCCCACCAGAACAATGTGGTTCTTGTGTGCCTGACCAGGCAAGTGTGGGTAATGTTATCTCGCCTGACCAGGCAAGTGTGGGTAATATGTGCAACTCCTTCCATACCATTTGAGACTCAAAAATACAAGATACACAGAATGGTTTTGGAATCCCATAAATGCAGAGTCAAGGAAAGCGTCTATACTTGAATTCTATGTTATGATTAGTGTTTACTACACTAGCCATTTGCTACAGATTTTCCCCAAATGGCAACAAAATTTTGCTGAATAATTTATTTTGGCTTTTTCCTTTGTTCATTATAAATCAGACATATGCGATTGCTCACAACATTTCTGTGCTTCATATAGTGTGGACTAGTTTTTTGTGTGACCCTGTGTCCTGGATGATAATGATAACCTATGTCATGGGTGATAATGATAACCTGTCTCATGGATGATAGTGATAACCTGTGTCAAGGGTGGTAGTGATAACCTGTGTCATGAATGATAGTGTTAACATGGGTCATGGGTGTTAGTGTTAACCTGTGTCATGGGTGATAGTGATAACCTGCATCATGGGTGATAGTGTTAACCTATATCATGGGTGATAGTGTTAACCTGTGTCCTGGGTGAGTGTTAATCTGGGTCATGGGTGATATTGATAACTAAGAAAAGTTTGGGAATGATTATGCTTTGATGTTATTTTAGCTCACCTTGTACACCCAAGGGAGCTTATGGTATGGTCCTGCATCATTCATGTGTGTCCGTTGTCTCACTTGGTACCATTTAGGAAGTCATGTTTCTGATTTGATTTTCAGAGCAGTTTGCAACTACAATTTCACTATAGTTTCTATGAAATATTTCACATTATGTTAGCTAAGGTTAAAGGTATCAATCTTGTGGCTTTCTCTAAGGATGCTGCATGCCAGAGACACGCTCATTTATTAAACTCATCTGCTCTATCACTGAAGTGTTTAAGAATCTTTTAACGCACTCAGTTTAAGCATTTGTATGGTTATGTATGAGGCAAGTACATGTGAATCCTGTGAGTTTGATGTTGTGATGAACTGTTCACAAATGGATGAGATTGTCTTAATGAGACAATATATTCACAAAGAATTGGGACCTTAATCAGTCAGTTCATACAGACTACTTTGACATAGAAAGACATTAATGCCATCAAATGATACATGAAGCTAGAACTAGACACATGCATGCTTGTGAATTTCTTCTTGTTGATGTTAGAGGAGCTGTCATTGTTGAATTGGCAAACTATCAACATGTGGCAACAGGAATGGATTTTGACTTTCAGAAACTACTGATAAGACATCTGTCAGGGTAAAAGGTCTGGATTTTGAATTTGATGATACTTGTAATGTAAGCTTGTATCATCAGGATCACAGATGAGTTTGATAATGAAAATATCCATGTGTATTAATTACATGCAGCTGATTTTGCATCTTACTGACATAGAATATTACCTGTCTGAGGGGGGGGGGCTATATTTTTGAGCCAGTTTTGATCAGACATGGAATGCTGACTTGTATTCTCAGGATCTTGAGGGGGCTCAGCAATATGCAAGATTTGTACATAATAATGAGCTGATCTTGCATCTGACCTGGCTGAGCTTATTACCATTTCTAGAAGCTATATTTTTTATTTGATTTTGATCAAACTTGTAATACATAATAATATTATCAAGATCTCAAAGGAGTTCAGTAATGAGTGAGATCCACACAGATTATAAATTAGGTGATCTTGCATCTGATTGACTGAGCTTGTTACCTGTCTTATATTTGAGATCGTGCACATTTCAGTAATAAGCAAGCTCCATGAATATTAATCATATGATCTTGCAACTAATTGGCTGACATTGTAAACGGTCTAGATATTGTATTTCTGATGCTGTTTTGATCAAACTTTGTATGTAGATTTAAATCATCAAGATATCAGAAGAATACAGTTATGAGCGAGATCACAAATAATTATAGGTGATATTGCTTCTGATTGGCCAAGTTTGTCAACACTATAGCAACTTCTTTACAGGACCAAAATGCTGCTGTTTCGTGCAAAATAGTGTTATGTGCCAAAATGTCAGAGTAATACTGAAGATTGAAATATATTGGTCCTACATGTTGCTGGGTTCCATTAAAGCCAGATAATATCAGCATTTTATCACATTATGAGCCATGTAATTTCTTGCTTGAGCTGAGAAACCCTGCAGTGTTTCACATGTATACGAATTAATCTAATGTTGACAGTGACATCCATGTCAGCTGATTTCAGTCGAAAGCTGGAACATGATATATTTGAAGTTTTCACCGTGTTGTCATCAAAATATCAGATGAGTTCCTTTTTTATAAGCATGATCATTGCATATAAATAAGGTGATCTTGCACCTGATTTATTGTTCTTCTTACCACTGTAGGGTATTTTGGACCCGATTTTAATCATACTCGGTATCTCGGCTAAATATCAAAATGTTGCATTAATTTTATTATGAGTGAGACCAGTGCATATTTACAAGGTGATTTTATACTATATATACTTGTCAATGCATCTAGATATAAAATAGTGACTTGGAAGCTGAGCCTGATTAAAATCGAGATCTGTGTGCAGATCAAACCAACTGTAATAAAAATTCATATTCTTTCAGTCTTTGTAATTCCTGGTCTACTTATTTTTAGTTCCACTGGTCGTAGTCCAGAAGAGCTTATAGTATGTCTTTTGCCCATTGTCTGTTGTCTGACGTCTATCCATCAGTTGGTACAAGTTTGTTATTGCGACATCTCCTCAACATCTTGGAGGATTGCTAGGAAAGTTTACACTAACATTATTCATCCCATGGTCTAGTTCAGCATTGGCAGCTTTTAGAACTGTTCCTTTCAATTGTAGAGTGTTGTGTGCAAAGTCATATCTGTCCCTTTACTTTAATTACCGTTTTTAGTACATACAATACAAAACTACAACTTGTACAGCATGTCTTTCCGAAGAGTATGGCACACCACCGTTGGCATATGTGCCTTAGGTTGAGTTGGTACAAGATAAAAACTGTTGCACATCCAATAAACCCCACCACATTGGCCATCTTGAAAACTCTGGAATGGATGGTCACATTATCATTGGGTTTTCACTAAAAAAACTTCTTATGATGTCTAGTTGGTCCTCAATGAAAATGGTGTTGATCTGATGTCCAATATGGCTGACACAGAAACCATCTTAAAAATCTTTTGATTGCTACTCTTCCTGAATGGAAGGTCAATTCTTGAACTATTGTTATCTCTAGTCCACTCCAAAATGAGGGGAGCTCTGAGTGGCCGAGTGGTCTAAAGCACTCACCGTTGCAGATCTTTGCCAACTCATCTCTGCATGGGTATGTGAGAAAGCTTGCCAGTAGCTTCTTGTGGGTCAGTGGTTCTTTCTGGGGTTTTCCCGCCATCATTGATACTAGCTGCCTATCTTGTGCTGAAAAATGAAAACCTACACCAACAACAACAACAGTAACACTCCAAATGAATGGCTTGAAGTTTTCACTAGTATACTCTTGTGATATATAGTTGGTCCTGGATGAAAATGGTGCCAGTCTTACATCTTACATGGCTGATGCGATGAATGTTTTGTTTTCGCTGCTATCCCTGAATGGATGATCATTATGACGTGGAGTTTTCACTAAAAGACTTATAGTGATGTCTGTTTTTTCTTAAATGATGTTATTTTTGTGGGCTTAACACCATTTTCAGCACACAACAGGTCAGTATATCTAGCATAGAAAGAACCCTGGAAAACCCTTAGAATAACCAATGATCAATGGGAAGCTGCTGGCAAACTTTCTCACATACCCACTTAGGCAGAGCTTGAAACTCGAACCCACATGGACAGAGGTGAGAGTGATTAGTAAAGGAAATCGCTTTAGACTACTTAGCCACCTGGGATCCCTTGTCCTGAATAAAAATGGTGTCAAGCTGGCATCCGATATGTGTACATGTACCGCAACAGCTAATTTGAAAATCTTGTTATCACTTAAGATTATCAGAGATGTTTTCAGCGCTCACCAGTTAAAATGAAGAAATTTTCTTATCTTCAATTCCTGGAAATTCTTTTTGCCCATTGCATTAGTTCCTTCAATGGACTCGTTAATAACCTGTAAGATAAAGCATTATGGAGAGTTATCATAAGAAACAATGTATTCTGAATGAAAATTTACACTTTCGTTGGAGCCCTGAGAGGTTTAATGCGCTCACCGTTATGAATCACTGCCATCTCGCCTATGTCAGTGTTTTTTCAAGTCGTGGATTCAGCCATTGTGGGTATGTGAGAAAGCTTGCCAGTAGCATCTCATGGGTCAGTGGTTCTTTCTGGGGTTTTCCTGGGTTCTTCCTCCACCATTTATACTGGCCACCATGTATAGCCTATCTTGTGCTGAAAAATATCATTAAACCCTAGAACAGCAACAACTACACTTTCATCTGGGACCCTGAGTAGCTGAGTAATCTAAAGCACTCACCGTTACAGATCATTGCCATCTCACCTCTGTCTGCATGGGTTCGAGTCTCAGGTTCAGTCAGTGTGGGTATGTGAGAAAGCTTGCCAGTAGCTTCTCATGGGTTGGTGGTTCTTTCCAGGGTTTTCCCAGGTTCTTCACTCCACCATTGATACTGGCCACCTTGTATAGCCAATCTTGTGCTGAAAAATGGCATTACAACAGCAACAACAACACTTTCATCAGTGTGAAAGGTGGAATTTAATTGGTGAATTGAAAGGTCAGCAGAACATGGCCGTGTATTGGTGTCTGACAGATCTTATATCTCAATTTAAATCAGGACATTTGCAAGCCATAGTTATTGTTATGAAGATATGTTACCCTTCCATACCCCCCCTCCCCCCACTAAAATTAACACCACCACCCTTTCATGCGTGTACATGGAGGTCAATTATCAGTACTAAGCACCTGATTTTAGAGTTACGGTATTACAGTGGTATTATGGGTAGTTTGTTCCAGGTCAGTTAAATAAATGCCCTTGAGGTGGAGTGCATATATGAGCAGCAAAGTTTTAGGTTTAATATGTGATTACATTGATTGAGTATAAATGTTTCTTGATCTGGTTTACTGCCACATTTTTAAGTGATTAAACTTACCTGACTGATAATCAGTCCCTCTTGTGCAGATATATGATGCCAGGTATATTACATTTAGTAAGTCAAAGAAAATTGCTTCAAAGGTAATGTTGCACAGAAGAATTTACCTACTTGCCGTATTAGTACATGTACATTATCTGCCTTGCATAGCCATGTATACACACAAAATGTCATATAAAGTTTCAGATAGAGTTGTGGTTGGACTTTAAGCTGCCAGAATTATATGCATCATTCATATTCAAGTTAGTTGACTACATGTTGCAAAGTACCAGCTGATGAAATTAAATGTCAAAACACTGTGAAAATGGCACATGACCTGGATGTCCGATAATATTTATTGATTCAAGATTTATATAAGCTGAAATATATAACATTTTTTCCAAGTTGATTCTGTTAGCTAATTGGATTGATAAAGTAAAATGATAGAAGCGTATTCATTTTTCCAAGTTGATACTGTTGGCAAATTGGATTGATAAAGTAAAATGATAGAAGCGTATTCATTTTTCCAAGCTGATTCTTTCCAAATCAGTTTCCATGTATCTCTCTCTCTCTCTCACTGATCCATTTTTATTGTCATTCTTCTATGCTACAATAATATAATCAGTACTGTCGGGCATGGTGTACAAATTTACTGTGGTAAGTTGTATTCACACCAAAAAGGTCAATGCTATCTACTGCACACAGGAATCATAAATGATGCACATTCATTGAGGTGATCTGGCTGTTTAATTACCTCCTGAATGCAAACTCGACAGAAACAGCAGAGCGACTTTTTGTAAACAGCCTGATATGCATGTACGCAGTACGCAAAATAGTGCAAAAAGCTTGGTTTTGCTGTGCAGCATTGTTTGAATGACAGATACATTTCCATAAAGTACAGGTGTCTACCTCTGATACATATTTTCATTTTCATTAAAATGTTGCACTTACATTCAGCACTGAATTGCATGTAAAAATCTTGGCAGAGTTATTTTATTCTTAATCATTTTCTTCACAATAAAGAAGCATAAGCCTTGTTACAATAGTACATAGATTCCAAATTCAGAATTAATCGTCTTTATGTAAGTTATTTAAACAACACAAATATAATTCCAAGAGTCTTGTATATTCAGTACATGTGTATTTAGATGTCATTTATATTACATAGTATTTATCAGCACAGCAATTAATTAAAGGCAGAAATTGGATAATTGATCATTTCCAATCCAACTTGGGAAAGGTGTTGAGTGTCTTGTTTAACAACCCTAATTGTTGCCCAGTTAATATCAGCAGAAATTTGATGGTATTTGTCCATAAAATCTGAATTAAATATAGTGGATAATAATTAGGCAACATTATCATGATTCCAAGGAGTGTATGAGTTTCCCTTTCTCTAGATCCAGGATTGGGGGGAAGGGCACAAGATCTGAAATTTCCAGGTGGGTGGGTGTATACTAACATTCTGACCCTTCTTAGAATTCAACTGTTACTGTAGTTATTGCAATTCTCTCTCTCTCTCTCTCTCTCAGGAATGTGATGATTTCATAAAATCCATATGGTCAGTTGTGCACATCCACACACACACACACATCAGTGTATTGCTTCAGCTATCTCAGTTCAAGTTGTATGATGGTGCCTTCACTCAGTATAAACCATGCTATCAGTTCAAGTTTTACATGTTCCATTTGAAATGATAGTTTTTGATCGCTGAAAGAACACTTACTCAAACAGAGCCATATAATCAAAAATACCATGAACAAGTCTTCGTCTCAAAGCCATTTGAAGCATTCAGAAAAGCATGATTTACATGTTGATGAATAAGAGTCTACCATAACAAAAGCTTTGTTTTTTTTATGCTCACAAATACACCTAGTCCGATACATCATCCCCAACACTTGTACCAATGGACAGTTTGGGTCTGAACTCACTTCATAAAATCATGCAATTGACAGAGACAAATATGTCCACAGCTGGATGTAGCCATGAAATTTAAAATGGTGACCGAAGGTAAGGTTTTGTTATTCCACCTGAATTTATAAATTGTTGTGCTCTTCCATCTGATCATACACGACCGGTCTGGCATTGCCTGCTACTGTAACAGTAGACGGTACTGCCTGTGACTTGACCGAAAATGACAGCTACATTTGGCGCCACCTGGAAACTCTTTTTTGGTGAATCAAGCACCCAAGCCATCCATCATAATATATATTTTGGGGCCTATTTATCAAACTAAAATCCCTTAAAATGACAAATGGAGAATAAAATGCCAATTTATTCAAGTATCATCAGGAGTTCCAGGAGAGTAAGCTGTGTTAACCTTGTCTTAATCAGTCTTTCGAGCTGTTTAACATTAGTTATGTTCAGTGTTGATGTTTGTTTCATAGGCATGTGATCTGATTAGATTTCACAATTCTTTTGCAAATTATGTACCAAAAATGTTTTTTGGCGCTTTTAAAGTGACTTAGCTTCAGTATGGAATATATGTTCTTCAAAAATGCAGGTCAATTTTTGGGTGAGTTTTAATGGGACTTTTAACACTATATTGGCTTCGAACACGTTAGTTCATCTTGCTGAAGAGATGGGAGCTGAGTACCTTTAAAGCGCACAGAGAGGCAGCCAGCCTGGGCATTCATTAAACCCGAGTTGATACTTTACCAACAGTTTTTGTGACTCCCTTACAGACTCATATGATTGTTTCAAGCTGACTCGTGTAATATTTCCTTCTAATTTTCTTTACAGATTTTCCAGAAGATATTGCAAACCTTTCTTTGGAAGCAAAACCAAATACATTATACAAATCACCGAAGACGGAAAATGCTAGGACAGTACGATATCACAAGAGGCGACCAGTGAAAACACTGGATAGTAGTGATTCAGACATTGATTCAGATAGTGGTTACAGTAGCATTTTATTTAAAAAAAATCAAAAATCAAGCTCAACAAGCACAAGTTTGGTAAAAAGTAGACTTCCAAAGGAAAACTCTCCTAGTAGTTTTAACAGTAAAACCAGACATCCAAAGGAAAACTCTTCTAGTAGTATTAACAATAAAAGTAGACTTGCAAAGGACAGATCGCCAAGTACTGATAATGATAAAAGTAACAAAATTGATTTACATCAAAATGACTTGAACGCATCATCAATGCAAAAGGACTTTATCCCACCACCCAAAGTGCCTATTACAGGAGCCTGGACAGAGATGAAATTTTCCTATGCAGCTGTGGCACAGAAACCACCTCCACCAAGACCTGGAAATAATAATAGCTGTGGTAATATCCATAGTAATGGATCAGCTGATTGTGATGTCAACACAAACAGTGATAGTGTAAATATCTCTAGACAAAATTGTGCCAAGGTTAACTTAGTCAGTAAAAATAAACAGGAATCAGGACCTGGAAAGAGGACAAGTGTTTCTTTTGTATCAGACAAGAGTGAAGCTGAAAATGAGGAGAAAGATGGAGAGGATGGGAAGAAGAAGAGAAGAAGGAGAAGGCGGAGGAAAAAGAAGGGAGGACAGGAGGAGGAAAGCAAAGAGGATATTGTTAACAATGAAAACTTTAAGACTGTGGATTTACACTTTGAAGATGAAGAGGAATTCCCAGATTTATCAGTAAATGTTAACAACAATGCCCATCAGTCAAATGCCACAAACAAGTTCATCTCGTACAGTGAAATTCTGAAGGGGGTTTGTATTTTTCGTAACTTTTTACACCTATTTTTTGTACTCCTTATGCAAAATGCAAGAGAAGCATATTGGTTATTCATCCAATATTGGTTGTTCATCCATATTGGTTATTCACCCATCTATGCATACCAGTAATTACACATATATTAGCTGCCACCCATCCACATCCCACCGCCATTATGCATGGTTCTGGAAATGATTTTAAAAAAAGTAAAGGTAGGAACATGGGTAAAGTTGTATTACTTTTTATGTCACTGTAAAGTTACTGGATAAAAAAAAGCATGATTGGTACAGTACCATTTTTTTAGTTTACATGAAAAAATGTTAACTGGGTAAGTGTAACGGGGGACTTTAAAACATTAAAGCCTCAATTGATTTGGCGATCGTTAACTAGGGAATGACCTTCCACAGTGTTATTGCCCAGTGTGGACAGATAGATGGAATGTTAACAGATAGCTGAGCAAGGCTATTGAAAGAAATAAACAACTACGAGCCCCCTTTACCAATAAATAAAAATAAATTTAATCAGTTAATACATAACCAAAATTTCACTTTTCAATCCAACAGATTTACTGGAATAAATGTAATTAATTAATACATAACCAAAATTTCCCTTTTCAGTCCAACAGATTTACATTGATAGAATTTAGTGGCAGTGTTCAATTTACATCATGTTACGAGTAATGAATTTAGAGAGTACAATTCCACGCTTGACAGCATCACCTGATGTCTCTCTCCTCTTGTCTTGTTTCCACGTCTAATGCATGCACTTTGGTCCCCTTTCTGACCCTGATTATTCTGACCTCTCTTAGATGCAGATTTCCCTCTGACTCATCGGGTTTTCTTTTTTTTACTTTTCCTTCCTTCCTTTCTTCTTTCTTCCTTCTCCCTTCCTTCCTTTCTCGGTACAGTATAAACTGTTTCCTTAAATATAGAGTATGCCTCAAGCTAGACAAGTTTCACCACTTATCTGTATATATATAAACTCTCTTTGTTTGTATTCAGATTAGCGATTCACACTGCATAAATTCTGACATAATGTGATCTTAACAAATAACTGCCCTTACAGATTTCGGTAAGGTACACCACTATATTTAATACAAATGACCTTAGCTCGAAGTTCATTGCCCTCGCCGCGCAGCAATTGATTAGAAATTACCACGTGCTCCTACAGACAAGCGCGGCCGTATATACCAGCATACATTACTACACGTCTTATATACATTTGACTAGTCAATTCTGTCCAATAAGATAAATGTTCAATCACTTATGGCATAATATTCACTAAATCTAGCTACAGTAACCAATAACCTGCAAGATCATTAACGCATTGCGAAACCATATATAAATATACAATTGTCATTAACTCACGATAACAATATCATCCTACACAGGAAATCAATTTATGTAATCATAAAAAATATGACACATTGAATATTAGGGTTAGTTCATAAATCCCTATGAAATACTGCATATTTGAGCATTCGTTGGGTTACATCATAAATTCCTATGGAATTCTACACATTGAATATTTGATTACATGCAGTCCGTCAATTCTATCAATGAACTGTAAAATTAAAGAATTAAATTGCATAACACTCTAACATATCAACAGAGTCCTACGAAATGAATACACGATACATGCTTGAATCATAAGCATATCAACACATTTGCAAAAAACCAAACAAATGAAAATAGAATATTATATGGAAACTAAAACTGCTTACCTTAATGCTGTTTCTTTCCACACAAACCGTGCGTCCTAGCACTATAGCCTATCTTCCTTTTTAAGACAGCTATCTGGCCTTTCTACGAGGGAAAACACTATTCTCAAGTTTCCCAAGGAGTTGGACCTTTTGTCTTCTCACAAGGCAAGAGTTGAACTAAAGAATTCTGAGCAAGTTGGTGCCCTAAATTCACAGTCTCCCAAAGTGTACGCCTTAATTTTTACTGACCAATCGGAAGTAACTGTTCCTAAAATTCTCCCCTAATAATCATGTCTTTCATCAGATTTCACCAGCCTAAAATATGTTGCAATTAGCTTTCCTTTGAAGATCAATTATTTGACATAAAGTCCTCTTCCAACCAATACAGTCGGTAATTCTATGTACTCTGTGTCACTATACCGTTATGAAGACCTGGTCAATTCTACTGAAGCTTAAACGTAGACCCTTTTATGTTTCAGAGATGAAATAAGTGAAATATCTGTGAACTTTCTCAAGACCTTTCTGGCTTGACTAGGATAACTTCAAAGCACAATTTATTCAACCTTAAGTTTCAATAAGTCTTCAAAATTCACCACATTACAGTAAGGGTCATTAGATTAGAGTAGGTCCGGTTACCGGAGCAGCACATATTGTTTTTGGTCTTACATACATATATAAATTTTATTTGACATAAAAAGTTAGTTTCAGACTGAATCATTTGATCATATCATGATTTAATTAGATCTTTTAATGTCTTCATCATGATTTTGAAGAAACTCTGGTCTTTTTTCATTGTGCTTTCTGTCATTGACATATTATGTGTCCTCATTCTACAAATGCATTTACTAAGTTTGGTCAAAAATATTTTTAAAAAATATAACAGTAATTGCAATGCTTGTGTAACTAACCCGTAACCCCCTCCCAGAAATCCAAATACCAAGTTCAATGAATTACCACCCTGCGTTCTGACAAGAGGTATGACTATGGAAGGCAAGAAAGACAAGCAGACAGTATATCAAAATATCCCCTCATTGAAGCATGGGAAAATGAAAATAGGATTTACAAAGGTGGAAAAGTAAATGCTCTATTTACAAAACAAGATTCCTCTACAACTGAAAATTAGATATCAAGTCAAAGACAAGGAGATCTTCTGAGATGGTTTGTTTTACATTGTCCGTTTGTCTGTAATTGCTATTCCTCTAAAACTTCTTGGAGGATTGCTATGAAACACATATTCATCACATGGTCCTAAATGAAAATGGTGTTGCTCAGACATTGAATATGGCCACCGTAGTGGTCATCTTGAAAATCTTGTTATTACTAATCCTCTGGAATGGATAGTCATATCAACACTAGGTTTTAAATGAAAGATTTCTTGTGATGTCTAGTTGGTCCTAAATGAAAATTGTGCCAAGCTGTTGTCTGGTAGGGCTGCCACAGCAGCCATCTTAAAAATCTTATCACTACATCTCCTGAACTGAAAGTCATAGTGACAAGGGGTTTTTATTTGAAGACTGCTTTTAATATTTAGTTGTTGTAAAAGGAAAATAGTGCTGATTGCTTATCCAGTATGCTTATTCAGTTTGGCCACCACAGTGGTCATCTTGAAACTCTTGTTACAGTTACTCCTCCAGGATTGATGGTTATTGCAGCATGGACTTTTTACTGAAATATTTCTTGTGATGTCTGGTTAGCCATCTTGAAAATATTGTCATCATGACTTTTAAAATAAAAGTCATATTGATATAGTGTTTTCATCAGAAGATTTCTTATTTATCTAGTTGGTTCTAAAGGAAAATGGTGCCATTTGCATACCTAATATGATTGTCACAATGACCATCTTGAAAATCTTGCTATGACTATCTCTGCTAGATGGCTGGTTATATCAGTATTTTGCTTTCAACGAAATACTTATTGTGATGTCAAGTTGGTCCTAATGTGGAAATGGTGCCAGTCTGGCATCCAATATAGCCTCCATAACAGGCATTTTAAAACTCTTGTCATTGGTACTCTGCCAAAATGAAGTTGTATCAGCGTGGGGGTTTCACCAGAAAACTTCTTAAGTTATTGTGTTGGTCCTAAATTAAAATGGTGACAGTCTGATGTCCAATATGGTCACCATGAAGGCCATCTTGAAAATGTTATCATTTCTCCTTTTAAACGGAAAGTCATTTAGTTGACTTATGGTGTCTAATTATTACTAAATGATTCAAACTGGCCCTCAGTTTGGCCACCATGATGGCCATTATGAAAATGTTTCATCTCTCCTCCGCCCAAGTGATAAATAAATAAACAGCGTTTTCACCGATAGACATCTTAAGATATCTAATTGATCCTAAAATCATAGATCCTACATGTTTGCCATGATTTCTGTCACGAAAATCTTCTTGTTACTACTGCCCCTGAATGGATGGTCATATTGACAGTGGATTTTCACTAAGGAATTTTAATGATGACTGATTGGTCCTTTATGAATATATTGTCAATCTGACAGCCAAATTGGCCACAACAGCAGTAAATTTGAAAATCTTGTTATCCCTGAAGAATGTCAGAAATACTTTTAACACAACAGTTAATAGGAATATTTGGTCTTATCTTGAATTCCTGGAAATACATTTTGGCCACTTTGGTATACTGTTAAGTTCATTTCAGGGAGTCTTGTTTAATTCATGAAACACAATAACTAAAACGAACAATAAACTTTTCCTCTTTTGTTTTGTAGAGATCGCCATCCAAAGATAGCAGTATCATCCAACATTTACAGGAGTCAGTTAGCCCTGAGCGAAGACAGGCAACTAAAGATTCAGATACTGACAAGCGAGGTAATTATTGTTGGTATACTACTGAATGAATCAGCAATTAGGTGTCTGAATGAATCAGCAGTTGGGTGTCTGAATGAATCAGCAGTTGGGTGTCTGAATGAATCAGCAGTTGGGTGTCTGAATGAATCAGCAGTTGGGTGTCTGAATGAATCAGCAATTGGGTGTCAGAATGAATCAGCGATTGGATGTCTGAATGAATCGGCAATTGTCAGACACACATTCATCCCATGCTCCAGTTGGTCTTGAATGAAACTAGTGTCATCAGTGTCCATCTTGAAAATTTTATCATCACTACATTTTATTGTTTGAGTTGACTTTAAACGGAATTGAGTGCCTCCCAAGCTTAATGATTGGATGTCTGAATTGATCAGCACCTGGGTGTCTGAATCAGCATTTGGGTATCTGAAGCAGCAGCTGGGTGTCTGAATGAATCAGCAGTTGGGTGTCTGAATGAATCAGTAATTAGGTGTCTGAATGAATCAGCAATTGGGTGTCTGAATGGATCAGTGATTAGGTGTCAGAATGAATCAGCAATTAGTTGTCTGGAAAAATCAATAATTGGGTGTCTGAATGAATCAGCAGTTGGGTGTCTGAATGAATCAGCAATTAGGTGTCTGAATGAATCGGCAATTAGGTGTCTGAATGAATCAGTGATTAGGTGTCAGGATGAATCGGCGATTAGGTGTCTGAAAAAATAAGTAATTGGGCGTCTGAATGAATCTGCAGTTTGGTGTCTGAATGACTCATTGATTAGGTGTCGGAATGAATCGGCGACTAGGTCTCAGAAAAAATCATTAATTGGGTGTCTGAATGAATAAGTGATTAGGTGTCAGAATGAATCAGCGATTAGGTGTTTGAAAAAGTCAATTGGGTGTCTGAATGAATCATTGATTAGGTGTCAGAATGAATTGGTGATTAGGTGTCTGAAAAAATCAATAATTGTGTGTCAGGACGAATCAGGGATTAGGTGTCAGAAAAAATCAGTAATTGGGTGTCTGAATGAATCAATGATTAGGTGTCAGAATGAATTGGCAATTTGGTGTCTATAAAAATCAATAATTGGGTGTCTGAAAAAATCAATAATTGGGTGCTAATGAAGAAATTATTCATAATTTTACATTAATTATTACACAACCATATTTTTGAAAGGTCTTTGAGAAATTTTTAAAAAATCTGCAAATTAATTTTCGCCTGCCATAATATTCTGGTGAAAATTTATTATTTGACAGGTTATTTTGTACCTACTAAATGTGATATATTAACAGTATGATACAGAGTTATAAATACAATTAGCACAGTATTTATGCTTCCACAGTTCACAGTGGAATCTCGGTTTAGTTCAGACATATGTTCATCTGTCCGTTTGACCCAGTCTTGTTTGCAAGATTGCACAAAAAGCATTTAATGTAGATAAATCTGGTTAGCTTATGCATGCATATGTAAATGATGTGATTAGATTTTCAGGCCATTACAATAACTCTTTAACACTTTTTTTTCTGGACTTACACTCTGTCTACTCAAACCCTGTTAACACGATTAAGCATATATCATTTAAGGTGCGCTAATGACAGTTGGTCTTAGGCATATTTGTAGGATGTTTTTAGGATCAATTAAAAAGCATTTGTAGAAAAATTCATTTTCATAGGTTTCTAACTTAACTGGTCATGGACGAGCAGGCTTATGGGATAATATGTTGTCTATCATCCCTTGTATATTTGCACAAGTTTGTTATTCATGTAGCTACTCCTTATAAACTACTTGGAGGATTGCCATGAAATGTTGCACACACATTCATCCCATGCTCCAGTTGGTCTTGAATGAAACTAGTGTCATCAGTGTCCATCTTGAAAATTTTATAATCACTACATTTTATTGTTTGAGTTGACTTTAAACGGAATTGAGTGCCTCCCAAGCTTACTGACTTGAGTGCACTCAGCACCACAGAAGCGCAAGACAGTCTATTTCATTGGCAGGTAGAAATGAGTTTAGCTTGGCTACCAATTGAGAGCACATGGTTGATAATTGATAGACAATGTAAAGAAGAGAAGAAGAAATCTTCATCGAAAACACAGCTGCATTTATTTCCAGAGGTGTTTACAAGGAGGAATATAAGCAGACTCTGATATTCAGAATAAGTTTTAGAGGGGAGGGGTGGGGCAGTAGAACATGAGCAATTTAAGTCCATGTACGCAAGGCTTGCAGCTGTTGAGGGAGGGGGGCTGATAATGATCAAAGGTAATCCAGTCATGGATTTATTAATTTCTGCAGTAAATATTTATATTTCCAGCATTATATATTTTAAATTCGCTGCAGAGTCAGACTAATGCATGGTTCACTAAACTTTTGATGTCAACTTAAACATGTCCTGAACAATTATATTAGTGATAAGGAAATTGTAGAAAACATTAATTTATTATGATTTTACAGTGACTGTCTCAAAGCTTATAATGTTGGATAAATTAATATTTGTTGTATAAATTAATAATTCTGTGACATGAGTGCCTCTGATAAGTAGGGGTATTTGAGACTCTTGTTTTTTTTTCTTTCTAAATGACCCCAATTTTTCCACGTCTGGAATGAACACTTGCAGTAAAACGCATGCAGATGTATTCCATTTGTAGCATTAATCGTTGATTATACCTTGGAAATAAAGCATTCAAATTATACCTGGGAAATAATCATTAAATTATACCTGGAAAATACATTGTTAAAATTATACCTGGAAAATACATTGTTAAAATTATACCTGGGAAATACATTGTTAAAATTATACCTGGGAAATATATTGTTAAAATTATACCTGGGAAATACATTGTTAAAATTATACCAGGGAAATACATTGTTAAAATTATACCTGGGAAATATATTGTTAAAATTATACCTGGGAAATACATTGTTAAAATTATACCAGGGAAATACATTGTTAAAATTATACATGGGGAAATACCAGGGAAATACATTGTTAAAATTATACCTGGGAAATACATTGTTAAAATTATACCTGGGAAACACATTGTTAAAATTATACCTGGGAAATAATTTGTTAAAATTATACCAGGGAAATACATTGTTAAAATTATAACTGGGAAATATGGTACTAAATTATACCTGGGGAATATGGTATTAAAATTATACCTAGAAAATAACATTATTAAAATTATACCTGAAAAGACAGTATTAAATTATTCCTGGGAAATACAGTATTAAATATATACTTTGGAAATACAGTATTAAAATTATACATGGGAAATACAGTATTAAAGTATACATGAAAAGTATGGTATTAAAATTACATCATTTAAATACAGTATTAAAGTTATACCAGGGAAATACAGTATTGAAGTTATACCAGGGAAATACAGATTAAAATTATACCTTGGAAATGTAGTATTAAAATTATACATGGGAAATGCAGAATTAAATTACACATGGAACATACAGTATTGACATTATACCTAAGAAATATAGTATTAAAATTATAACGGGGGAATACAGTATTAAAATTAAACCTGGGGAATACAGTATTAAAATTAAACCTGGGGAATACAGTATTAAAATTATACCTGGGGAATACAGTATTAAAATTATACATGGGAAATACAGTATTAAATTACACCTGGGACATACAGTATTGACATTATAACTAAGAAATATAGTATTAAAATTATAACTGGGGAATACAGTATTAAAATGCAGACTTCTCTAGTGCTTTCCCAGATAGGGGAATTGACTGATAGTCACACAGTAGAGTAGGATAGCTAAAACTATTACTGTCAGGTTCATTATCTCAACTGGCCATTGACCAGAACTCAACGGGATGCTTTTTCCTGCATCTTTTGTCATCTGTCCATCAATTAGCACAAGTTTGTTATCACTACTCCTCTTGAACTACTTGCTATGAAACTTCACACACACATTAATATCATGGTCTACTTAGACCAAATTGAAAATGGTGCCACTTGGAACTTCTAAATATGGTTGTCACAGCAGCCATCTTGAAAATCTTGTTATTGCTTCTCTTCCAGAAGGCATTGCCTTATTGACATGGGGTTTTCACCAAAAAACTTCTTAGGATGTCTGGTTGGTCCTAAGTGCAAATGGTGCTGATCTGATATCCAGTATGCAGCCATTTAAAACAATCGTGGTTTTACTACTTGTTTTAAGTGGAAAGTCATTTTGATAGTTTTTCATTAGAAGAGTTTTTATACTGTCTAGTTGGTCCTAATAAAAATGACTAACTCCCAGTATGGTGGCTATCTTGAAAATGTTATCTCATAAATGGTTGGGTATGTCAGCATGAGGTTCTCACCAGTAGATTTCTTATTATACCTAGTGGGTTCTAAATGAAAATGGTGATGATCAGTGTGGCTGCTATGACATCTGTCATGAAAATCATGTTGTCATTTCTCCCCTCTGAACGGAGTTTCATCATAAACATGGGATTTTCACCAAAACAATTCTAATAATGTCAAAAGTGAAGATCATGCCAATCTGATATGTAAAGCTAATTTGAAAATCTTGTTTTTCCTGAAGAATATCAGAGATACTTTCAACACTCAGAAGTTAAAAGGAAGAAATGGTCTTCTCATCAGTTCCTGGCAATTCTTTTTGCCCATTAGAGGGTCAGTTCCTTCAAGGAACTCTTGTTTTGTAAAGGGGGAGACATTAAAATACCAGATCCAAATATGAACAAGAAAAATAATATGTTGCAGATTAGTTATTGATCAATCTGCCCTGATTTGATTCAGGAAGGTCGAACATTTATGTTAAGCGTACCTTAAGTTAATGCTCTGTCATTATTGATCGGTTATCTAGCTCAGACATGCTTGGAAAGATAGGCACCGTCGTTGTAACCATTTCCAAAACACTGGTACCACTTGGATATAAATGTAGATACACCCATTTCTGTCTTAAGTTGTTGTATGTAAAGTTCACAAGATTAGGAACTTTCTGAAAGTTGTAATTAGTACAGAAGTTTTATGTGTTGAAGTTGGACATTTGCACAGTTCATGTTTTATTAAATAAATATAGACTGCAATATATATATATATATATATATATATATATATATATATATATATATATCCTAAAAGCTCAAATCACCAACAGGTCTGTATTAATTAATTAATTGGCAACAACAAAATCATTGAAAACAGGGACTCCAAGAAAATTGGTGAAAATAACAGTAATGTGACAAATTATGAAATCTAATTGCCCAAAACATTTAAGAGTGCCTAGTACAAAACCTGGGAGTAAAATGAAAATCCCAAAAATTAAACACGTTATCATTAGATAAATGAAACATGCAGTATGTGGAAGTGTAGAATATGGCCATTCAATAAGAAGGAAGACTTTTTTATTTTTGCTATGCTACTGAATGTCACCCATTTATATTTTATCTTCCTTTAGGCTTTCTCTACCAAATGTACGTATATGAAATGAACATGATATTTCTATGTCAGTGTTTACTTGTATAAAGAATAAATACTATATTTAGCATAATATTTTCTCTGTGCACTGATTGAATTGTATATGACCTGTTTAGGTAATAACTTCATTTTGACTTTTCTAAGTCAAATATTTTAAATGATCATGATCATTGCATGTCCGTGTCTACTTGTGTAAATAATAAATACAGCATTTACTGTAATATCCACTTGGTGTACTTAAATTTTTATTAGGTCGTATTTTATGAGGCAGTGTTCATTTTAGGGTAAGTCATTGTACCAGTGAGAATGTTTGCTCAGTAGCATCCGTTAGTAAAGACCCTAGAAATTCAAAGATCATTAAAGTTGATTTTAGACTCGTTGAATCAGGAACACCCCAAGCCAGTGTACTGAGGCATACTGAATAGACAGAAACCTTGGAAACGCTTAACCATGCATATTTGGATGCAGATCATGTATCTGAGATGCAGAAAATCACATATGCAGGAGTCCTCTCTGTACTCCCGTTTTTTTTTTAAAACTACATCAGCATTTGTATTCCTATACATTTATTATGCAGATGGCTTTCTTTGACTGTGCTAAAAATATACTGTTATTCAGTTCAGCCAATCAGCATTTAGAACTTTTCCCATATCTCGGGTTAACACAAGAGTTGTGTACATGATCGTGTACTGGAATTGTTTTAATATGATAGTGCCAGTGACTCACATAAATTGGACACATGCAGAAGTTGAACAACGTGTAGGTTGTAGTTGAAAATGATGATAGACAATGATCTGGATATAGAATACAATTTTGTATGATAAAAATTCTCAAGGATTTTCTACGCCATCTGTTGAGGTCATGCTCATTAATTATGCATTGTATTTGTTTCTGAGTGTAGCCAAAATGAGTAGTGCCTGTGACGTTGAATCAAGACGTGGAGACTTAGACAAAATACCATTTGCAAACTTGGACAAGTATTTGGGGATTAAGTTAAACGCCAATTTGACCAATTTGACTAATGAGATTTGGAAGAGTGCTCAAGTTGCTAAAACTGATAGTTGCGACAGTAGCCAAGTGTAAGTAAGTGTGTGATGCTTGGCTTAATATTTGGAATAAGACCTTTACTTGTAGTTAAATAATATGATATTCATACATAATATCAATTTTAATACATCAATATATAAAGAATTACAAATAAATACAAATAAATAAAACTGACCAAGTTTTATATTGCTTTTTAGCACTTAAGGTATGCTCAACATGCTTCTGGGAAGGACAGCAACTTTTGCTTGTGGGACTCCTATTTTTACCAAAATAGGAGTCCTGGACTCTAGTGTTAAAATTCTAGTGAGACCTCTGATAAAGTGTGTTGATTGCCAAAAAAGCATAAGACAAATGAATTTCATTGGCTGACAGAAATGTCCTACTGATTTTTATTAGATTGGGCACCAGTGAAGACTACATGGTTGATGATAATTGATAGAAAATGTAAATAGAAGATGAAATCTTCAGTAAAAATGCTTCTGCATTTATTTCCATTAGCATGTATCAGAGGAAATGTCCAGCATATATTCTAGAAGGAAATGGTTGTTCAAGTGTGAAGAATTAAAATCCTGATACATAAGGTTTGTTTTTAGCACCCCTGGTCATGGACCATGAAGTCTTTGCGATGGCCTGTTGTCCATCATCCATTTATCAGTTGGAACAAGTTTATTATTGCTGCTTCTGCTAAACTACTTGGAGAATTGCCATGAAACCTTGCACACACATTCATCCCAAGGTCTCATTGGTCCTAAACGGAAATGGTGCCGCTTGGACATCCATATAGCTACCCAAGTGGCTATCTTGAAAGTCTTGTATTTGGTACTTCACCTGGACGAATGGTCCTAAAGGCAAGGGCTTATCACCAAAAGATAAATAGTTGGTTCTAAAATAATTAGTGCTGATATGGCATCCAATATGGCTGCAATGAACAGGGTTAAGTATATTTACTCCTCCTGAATGGAAAGTCATATTGACTTGATGTTTTCACCAAAAGACATGTTTAGTTGGTCCTAAATGAAAATTGTGCTGATCTGATGTCCAGTATGTGGCCATCTTGTAAATCTTGTCATTGCTTCTCTTAAATGGAAAGTCATTTTGGCATGGTCATTTTGGCATGGGGTTTTCATCAGAAGAATTATTATGGTGTCTGTTTGGTCCAAAAGAAGATGACTAAGTCTGCAATATGGCCACCATGATGGCTATCTTGACAGTGTTATCTCCACTCCCATATTGACTGCTGATGATAACTTGTTGGTCCTAAATTAAAATGGTGACAATATACATCTGGTTTGGCTGCCATGATGGCTGTCATGAAAACCATGCTGTCACTACTCCCCATGATTGGGTGATTATTACATTGGGTTTTCACCAGAAAACTTTCAACGATGTCTGCTTTCTCCATAATCAAACTGGTACCACTCGAACAGCCAATATTAGCATCACAGCAGCTTATTTTGTTAAATCTTGTTAACACTAAAGAATATTAGAGATTGTTCAACACTCATTATTTTAAAGGAAGTAAAGGTCTTATCTTAAATTCGTAATAATTCTTTTTCTCATTAGAGCATCAGTTCTTTCAAGGGACTCATGTTTCATTAAAGGGTAACATTAAAATGCCAGTTTAAATATGAATGACAGATATTTCAGAGTTTGATAGCTATGTGCCCTGAAGCAGTTGACTTGAAATAATATGTTGCAGATTAGTTATTGATCAACCTGCCCTGATTTGACCCTCTCTGAGTCAAGTCGAACATTCTGATTTAGGTGTGCCTTAATGCTCAGATAAAACTAGTCCAGACAGTTGGAATGTGTCATTATTGATATGTTATCTAAGTCTAAAGAAGTTTGGAGAGTTATGCACCTGAGTTGTAACCATTTCCACAACACTGGTTTCACTTAATTATAAATGGAGGTATACCCCTCTCTGATCACAAATATTTACAGCCCATCATAAGAATAAATAAATAAATGAATAAATAAATAAATAAATTTTATTTCTGATGTTATGCCACATTATACTGTGAATTCATTTATTTTGTTTCACATCAAATTTAGCCATTTTTTTTTTAGAAAGGGCATTTTCATGGGTATTTAAATTGTGATTTTGGGAAGGAAATACTCTCTGTAGAAAGATCATTGTTTGGGTTTCAAATTTTTGTTTTTGGCAATCACAAAATCAGTGAAAATGTGGATCACAAGAAAATTGATGAAGCAACAGTACACTGACAAATAATCAAATCTAATGCCCAAAACCTTTAAATAAAACCTAGTACCAAACCTAGGAGTATACTTGAGTAAAAACAATGCTAATCCCAAAAATGAAACACATATGATACATGAAACATATGGTACAGTATGTACAGGTATACAAAAGGGACATTCTATTAATAATTTGGGGGCTTTTTTTTCTTTTTGCTGTGCTACTAGTCATTTCTTCCCTGCATGTTTACACAGTAAATTTGATGAAAGAATAGTTTTGGTTCTTTGTAAAATGCTGCTTGTGCCACTAAAATTGAATATCATTCATTTATGTTTTAATTTCCTTTAGGCTTTCTTTACCAGATACATGTACCCGAAACGAACATGATACTTCTATGTCAGTGTTTATTTGTATAAAGAATAAATACTATATTTAGCATAATATTTCCTCTGTGCACTGAATGAATTGTACATGATCTATTTAGGTAATAACTTCCTTTTGACTTTTCTAAGTCAAATACTTTAAATGATCATGATCTGTCAGTGTCAACGTCTGTTGGTATAAATAATAAATACAGTATTTAGCATAATATCCACTCAGTGCATTAAATTTTTATTTGGGTATATTTTGTGAGGCTGTGTTCATTTTAGGCTGAGTTAAGTTACTGACCACTGACCCTTACTTTTATTTGTTTTTGGACAAAAGAATATTCCTTCATTGGCATCCTGTAATAAAGATCCCCCACCCCCCACCCCCACCCCCAAAAATTTAAAGATCACCAAAGCTGATTGTATGACTTACTGGATCAAGCACACATCAATCTGGCATAGTGTGTGCTCATTGCCAGAAACACAAGACAGTTAATTTCACTGCCTGAATGGATGACCATTATGACATTGGGTTTTAAATCAAAAACTTCTAATGATGTTTTCTTTGTCCATAGCAAAATGGTGCCATTTTGACATCCAGTAATGCATACCACAAAAGATAATTTTGAAAATCTTGTTAACACTGAAGAATGTCGGAGATCATTCAACACTCAGCAGTTTAAAGGAAGAAATGGTCTTGTCTTGAATTCCTGGGAATTATTTTCACTCAGTAGAACATCAGTTCTTTCAAGGGACTCTTGTTTCATAAAAGAGTGACATCAAAATACCAGTTTTAGATATGAATAACAAATATTTCAGAGTTTGATAGCTAAAGTAATTGACTTGAAATAATATATTGCAGATTAGTTATTGATCTGCCCTGATTTGATCCTCTCTTGAGTCAAGTCAAACATTTGAGTTTAGGTGTTCCTTAATGCTTAGATAAAACTAATACAGACAGTTGTTACCTGTATGGAATGTGTCCTTACTGATCTAACTCAAGTTTGGAGAGTTATGCACCTGAGTTGTAACCATTCCCAAAATACTGGTTACATTTAATTATAAATGGTTGTATACCCTTCTTTTATCACAAATAGCAGTCTTTCATAAGATTAGGAACTTCTGAAAGTTGTAATCAGTACAAAATTTGTGTGTTGAAGTTTGAACCTTTGCAGAGTTAATGTGTTTGAAGATTGAATGATTGTTTCTGCCTATAAACATATTGCAGTCAGCCTTTGTTTACTGTTCTGATCACTTGCAAAATTATTATTTGGGCGTATTTTGTAAGTCGGTGTTCATTTTAGGATGTGCCATTACACTGTGGACCTTTAGTTTTCATTTTGGGTCAAGAAATTTCCTTCTGTGGCATCCTGTGAAAAAAGACCCCAGAAATTAAAAGATTATTGGTGAATTTAGACTCATTAGTTGCCAAAGAAGCATAAGCTATGGCACAAATTAGGAGCTCATGATTGATTGAATGGACAGAAAACGTAAATTGAAGGTGAATCCTTCAGCAAAAATACTGCTTCATTTATGTTGGAGGATAAAAAGTCTTGAATGCCAAAAATAATTCTTGATTTGCTTAAGCATGAGAAACTATTTGGAGGATTTTAAACTTTACACATTCATTGTAAGGTCTAGTTGGTTCTAAAGGAAAATGGTGATGCTCAGATATCCAATATGGCCACCACAATGGTCATTTTTGAGGTGCTGCTTCCGAATGGGATTTTCACTCAAAGAAAAATGAAAATAGTGCTGTTCTGACATCCAGTGTGGCAGCCATCTTGAAAATCTTGTTTTCAATACTCCTCCAGAACTGAAGGTGTTATATTGATATGGGGCTTTCACTGGAAAATTTTCATGATGCCTAGTTGATCCTAAATGAAAATGGTGCCAATCTGATGTCCAATACAGTCACTTTGGTGGACATCTTGAAAATCTTTTTCTTAAGGGTTCCATGTTATCAAATTGAAAAGTTATAACAACTGATATCATGTCCATCAGACTTTATTTAGTAAGAATAGATGGATTTCAACCAAGTTGGTCACGCAGCTTTTTGTTGATGATACCTTGTATAGTTTTAATTTCCAGCATTCCATAGTTTCAATTCGAACAGTTATCGCCCCTGTTGAGTATGCTTTTCACAATACACCGAAAGAGAAATATTCTTGAGTAAAGTTGTGTTGTGAAAAGCAAAGTCAGCAGGGGCCATAACTCTTGCAGTCAGATTTATTATGCCCCTTTATAATGATGAGTCTTTTGAACTCTGGTTGCTCATTATCCTTATACAATTTCCATTAATTTAGAACCAATTGTATGTCACTGTATATAGATGGTTGGAAAGATGGAGACGAGGGAGGAGCTGCCATTGCAACACCCCCTTGCACCATCTTGAGCTAGTTATCAGATTCCTTTTAAAACATGATGTACATGTTTCCTTTTTTTCGCTCCAGTACCAACTAAAGAGGGCAGAAGTTCAAGAAAAAGACAAAAGAGACGAGAACTTGTGAGCAAGGCAGCTGATGCTGAGTTAGCAGAAATAAATCTGGAACAGCAGATGTTGGAGCTAAAACTCAAGCAGCAGAAACAGACAACCATATCTGTAGGTCATGCTTCCATGCAAAAAAAGTCCAAATCTCCTTCTCCACATAGAACACAAGTGGCCACCCTGAAAGTGAGTCTTCTTTATTTTTATTTATTAAAAGCAGTTGTTTAGGTTCCTGCAGCATGTAAAATATGCACATAGTAGTTTGTAATTTTGCATGAGATGGTTTTGATGAGAAATAGCATGATGTTTATATTAGTTGCACCCCCTGCAGGCACATTGTTGTAGAATAGGGTCATGTCTCATTAAGGCAACTAATGGAGGCAGGAGCCACTGTGGCTCAGTGGTTATGTCAGACTTGTAATTTGGTGGTTATTATGTCAGACTTGTGGCTCAGTGATTATTATGTCAGAATTGTGGCTCAGTGGTTATTGTTACGTATATGTAATTAAATTGCTTGTGTGTTAGTTTTAAAATTCTTTTTTATTTTATATTTGTTTCATTACATTTTATTGTAATGATTATTTTCATGGGTTCGATATTTTCTTTCAGTAAATCTGTTTATCTAAAATGTAAAAGGTGTTACATAGCATTATTTTTAGCTCATTCTGGTACACCGTTTGTAAATACTATGCGAAAACGATTGGCTATTGCCAAGGTCATTTCGGCCTAGTCTGAATAAACAATGTTTTATTTTTAAATTTATTTCAGAGTGAGAGTCTGGTTCTTAGATAGGGCTGTTCTTGCTGCGTGGCAAATTTCATATTTTCTATTGCGTTGTTCAAGTGTTAATAGACCACGTGACCTATCACGTGAGAATGTGATGATATTTTAGTTGGATTTAGTACCCTTTCTGAGAGCTTTTCAGTGAGTTGCATTTTTAAACCTTGAGGGCTCGAAAGGTTTCTGTTGTTGAAACCAGATTTTTTTTGAAGTTCATTTGTTTTTGGAATTTAATAATTTATTCTCTAGAAAACCAAATGAGTGTAACTTTTTTATAAAAATTCTGGGAGAAAGAAATTCAGTGGAAATTTATTCTGGAGTTATTTGGTAACATAAACTGTGATTCAGTTGAGGAATTGCTGCCATTTGTACAACGACCACATTTTGACATCATCGCCTTCCATATTGGAACGTCGTCGAGATTCGAACCTGGATTCTATTAGAACTATTTAGTGATAGGACTTGTGTTCTTCAATCTTAGGATTAAATTTTGGATTATATTCACAAACCATAAGTCCTATTTCCAATTTTTATGTTGTTTTCTAGGGAAATAAATTATTTTGTTAAAACATACAAAGCTTGTTGACTTCACTCTTTTCTCTTGTTATTATTGTACAAGCCTACACGTAACATTATTTTGTCAGACTTGTGACAGAAAGGGTGTAGGTTCATATCCTCCTGGCAGATCATCCTAGGTCAGTTATTGTGGTATGCCCTCAAATTGCCTCAGGTCTAAAAGACCTACTTGTTTTGCTGTGTTGTAAAATAGCAAACAAAACCACTTCCATCCCCACAAATTTTGATTAGTTGCATGATCAAACACAATCAGGTTTTTTTTTACATTCATACAAGTCCACATGATATATTTGAAAGGAGTTTGTGGCAGTTGCTCCACTGTAGCTGTAAAGGAAAAAAATTAGATTTGTGTCTGCAAAACATGCAGACACTTCCTACTAAGTCCAAAAATATTCAACACTAGAGAAAAAGTGGAAAAATTGCTGTTGTGGCTTGATAATCTAATTAGGTGATCTGATTATGCATGAAACATGCATACTAAATTTCATTTGTCTTCTGTACATGATTTTGTTAAATTATGCTTTAAAAAAGATTTTGTTTGTGAAAAAGTCCTAAAATTAAAAAATCATCTTTAAAAAATTTACCAAAATTGTTGTATTGACCTGAAGTTCTAATCAGTTTAGATAGAAATCCAAATATGCCATAAAATTTCACTTTTTTACCTCACGTAGAATGTAGAATGGGCCCAGTATACACTACATCATTTATTCAGGGCTTACAGCTGCTGCATGATGCGTCATTGAGGATGTTATATCTGTGAAGGTCTTTAACTTGCCTCAGTGGGCGTTCTTAAAGTTGGCACTATTTAGCCAGGTTTGAGCTGATTTGCCATGAAGCCTGTACATACACGCATAAATCATTTATATTCATATGGGGGGTCCTGGGTGGCAGAGTGGTTTAAGGTGCTCACCTTTACAGACCAGTCATGTTCTTGGCCAATGTGGCTTTGTCAGAAAACTTGCCAGTAGTTTTCTGTGGGTCAGTGGTTCTTCCCAGGGTTTTCTTTGGTTCTTCTTCCACCAGATATACTGGGTGCTATATATTGCCTATCATAAGCTGAAAAATATACCACTACAACATTTACATGCATGATTTTTTGTTACTATTGCTCATAAACTTAGTTGTCTGAAGTCTGTGAAAACATTTTAAAAATGTGTAAAACCAGAAGAATTGCTGTACTGAACTGAAAATCCATCAGGTCATGTACGCATAAACAGTGATATACCTACCAACAAATTTCATTTGTCTGCCTGTATTGGTTTTATCTTACTGGTAATTATGCGTACAAATTATTTTATATTCGAAATGTCCGGAAAGTTTTAAATGCATATTTAAAACAAAATTAAAAATTGCTATAATGATCTTTCCCTTTATTCACAGAAGTACTCAACTTGAATGCATGCTAAAACTCAAATTTTGATGGTGTAAAATAACTAAACTACATTTCAAAGTAGCGATACATTTAGATGTTAAGTATGTATTGTGTAATAATTTAATATGTATAAAGCTAATACAAAGGTCAGAGTGAGTTCGAGTGAACGAAGAGTTTTTTGAATATGGAATTGAAAATAAAATCATTTACTTTATGCTAGGCTATGACTATGATCACTCACTGGAGTGAATTACAAGAAATAATTTCACTGTTGAGTCGATCACAAGAGAAAGGAAATTTGTAGTTAATCTTAGATACTTTCATGTTCGAGTAGTAAAATGGCTGCTGACTCCAGTTTAAATGCAACTGGGTGTGAATTTTTTTTTCTTAATGTGCTATTTTGCTTTGAATTGGGAAAGAGATTTATGTAACTGTTCATTTTCTCTGTGTGAATAATCACAAAAGACAGATGAACAAACAGTAAACCATGGACATTGTGCAGGATTCTGTAACAAATATGCCACTTCAGTCTGTTATTCAGTACATCAATATGTTTGAGCATGAAATAAAAAGAAAGTTTGCTTGTAATGAGTGAATAATGGATATATTTCATCTAGTGGGTGAAAAACTTGAGTATTTTATTCTTGGCTTTGCCTGTTGTGAAGTACAGATTTTTTCACCCATTCCATGAAATATATTATTATACCCTTTTTCAAAGAAATATCCTCTATGTAATCTAGATGCAAATACATCTTTGCCTGACAAATTTAATTTATTTACCTAAAGTTTTCCTTACATAATTGTGCTGTCAAGTTTTGTGTCGTAAAAGTCCCAAAAATGTTGTTGTTGTTGTTGTTGTTATAGGGTTTAACGCCATTTTTCAGCACAAGATAGGCTATACATGGCGGCCAGTATTAACGGTGGAGGAAGAACTCGGGAGAACCCAGAAAGAACCATCGACCCACGAGAAGCTACCGGCAAGCTTTCTCACATAACCACCCCAAAATTTAAAAAATGAGTAAAACATTGAAAGTGTGCTATAATGGTTTTAAAATCTGCACAGGTCACCTGGTCATGACAAGAGCTGTCAAAATTTTAGAAAACTTCTACCGGGTACTCATCAAGTTTAATGATTGGTTACCTGGGTACCTGATTAAAGGGGAATTTTGTATTAAATGTGTATAAACCTGAAGTTATAATAATAATAATAACAAAGACTTTATTTAAAGAGGGTAACTCAATTAGCTAAGAGCTAATCTACCTTGAGGCCCTCAAACAACGGAATTTATTTATTTTAGCAGCATCTCTGAAGCCACTGGATATAATGGGTTTGGAAGAAGGAAATAGAGTGGGCATTTCTAATCTCAACTGGAATACTATTCCAGAGCAAAGTTCCAGAGTATTGGAAACTTTTTTTAAAATAATTCCTTATTTGGTTTGGGAATTTTATACTGTTTGGTAGACATGGATCGCAGGTGGGGAGTATTACCAGGTATCCTATACTGGAATAGTGATTGTAAATATTCAGGAGCACTATTATTGGATATCCTGTACATTAATTTGACGTTTCTCAGACAGATTCGGTCTTTAATAGGTAATATGTTTAACTTACCAGCCAAATTTTCCTTGCTTTCTTTCTGTATTGATATTAGCCCAATTGCTCTTTTTTGAAGATGTGCCAGCTTTGCTAAGTTTTTATCATTTGAATTACCCCATACTGTATTACAGTAGTCTAAATAGGGTTGTATGTAACTGTTATAAAATAGTTTTCTGTGTCTTTCAGGAAGAAAGTGTCTTATCCTACTGAGAGGCCATAAACTTGAATTGACTTTTTTACTGATACGTTTGATATGTTCAGTCCATAATAGGTTATTGTCTACCAAAACACCAAGTAGTCTATCGTGACAGACCATTTGCAAATTTCTATCCTTCCATGTCAGACATAGTTCATCACTATCAAGTTTTGTCCTTTTTTGCCGTGTTGAGATAAGTAATATTTTAGTTTTACCAGTATTTACCATTTACCACCATGCCATTGCATGTGCACCAGTTATCCAGTTTGTTTAGGGCATTCTCTAAAGAAATTTCGAGTTCATGCTTTTTGTTTTGGATGTCTGACAGTGTTGTGTCATCTGCATAGAGATCTGTAGATGACCTTGAGTCCCTTAGTACAAGTGGTAGGTCATTAATAAATAAAATAAATAGTAATGGACCTAGAATTGAGCCTTGTGGTACTCCACATCTAATTGTTCCAGGTTCAGACAGAACATTATTTATATAAACATGTTGTGTTCTCTCACTTAAGTATGAAGTAAACCATCTAACTGTGCTTTCACCACATTGGTAGATTTTCAGTTTCCTCAAAAGGATTTCATGATCCACCATGTCAAAAGCTTTCCTGAAATCTACAAATACAGATCCTATTAGTCTACTTTGGTCAAATGCTTGAAGCCATTTATCAGTTAGGGAGATCAAGGCAGTCTCACATGAATGTTTCTGTCTAAAGCCTGATTGATTAGGGTGTAACAGCAAGTGTTTGGTTAAATATGACATGAATGAGTCAAGGACATGTTTTTCAACCAATTTTGACAAGTTTGGTAGTATTAAGATTGACCGGTAGTTAACAGGTTCATCCTTAGAACCAGATTTGTGAATAGGAGTTACTTTTGCAGTTTCCATATTTTGGGGACAGATGAGGCTGCAATACTTAAATTGATTATGACTGTTACGCAATCTACAATAGCAGAGGTAGAAGATTTAATGAGTCGTGGACCAGTCTGATCAAGTCCTGTAGCTTTCTTGGTATCAAGTTCACTGAGACATTTTTTAACAAACTTTTTTGATACTGGTGGGATAGAGAAACATACCTCCTTAGAGATTTTGCTGCTGCAGAACTTTTTCAGTTCATTAAAGTTGTTTTGAATCACCAGTTCTTTTAACTTTGTGGTAATGTTGGTGAAAAAATCATTGAAAACATTTGCAATGTCATTGTCATCAGTGACTATGGTGTCATTCACAAGAAGTGAGATAATTTTATTTTAAGTGTGAGTTATTTTTAAATTCACAGTATCACTCTCTATCTGCTACAAAGTCCAATAATTTGTCATCATTTCTGAGGCCAAAAAACAAATGTGTTTCCAGTCTTCTGACTGTCCCTTTGTTTCCTTGCCGAGCATGGCAGTTTTTTCCCCAGGCACATAGTACATTATATATACTAATCATTATAATATATGTTTTAAAAAGAAACAACCTGCCTACCATAATTTTAAAACCAGTGAAATTGGAAACACATTTTTTTTTTTTGCCCAATAAGGTTCTGAAATCTACATTGTCATGTAGTAAATCGTTGTGATCTTTAGTATTCTCAAACCATCTCGTTTGTACACTCCTACCAATTTTAAAAACAGAAGCCATCAGGGATATAATAATGCATAAAACTTATGGTAGTCATTAATTATAAGTTTAAACCTGATTCTTGCCAGTCGGTCCCAAACACTGTCAATTGTTGGTGTTTCAAATCAAAAGGGAGTTTCATTAGCAGCATGGTCACCATATTTGCTTGGGCCAGCCTGTTTTCAAGCAACAGATGTGATGTAGTTCACCCACTTTAATAATCTCAACAATTTTGTAAATTTGGAATTTACATCTCTTTGAATACTGTATACAAGAGTTCCTCCTTTTAATTTTTTTTCAATTTGTTTTTGAAATATTAAAACTAGACATTGCAAATATTGGTTGCAAACAACACAGTTCTTAATGAAATAGACTAGTCTAGAAACCAGAAATAGACAGGAAGCAGTCAATTTGCTTGTTTACATCAGGAGCTTCCGTTTGCGTTGAAATGCCAATAATTCAACAGTGTTGGGGACTCAGTTAAAATGAAAAGCATCAGGGATGGATATAAACAATGATAAAACAGTCATTTCATTCAGCAGTTTATAATTTCTAACCTGTTGCTAGGGGTCTCTAACAGTGTCATATTGTTCATGATTCAAACCAGATGGGTCTTTCTTTATTAATACTCTCACCATATTTGCATGGGCATGTCCGTTTTCTCAGAGAAAAGGAGCGATATAGTTCACTGTCTTTGAAATGCTCCAAATAATTCCATAAATAACTTACATCCCTTTCAACTCGAGTAAACTGCTTGCCATATTTTGTTAGTTTTTAAAAAAAAATAAAAATATTAAAACTGCAGATCTTGGATGCAGATGCCACAGCTTTTACCTTTATGTATCAATGTAAATAAATAGACTTTTTCAGGAACCAGGCTAGTTTTTTCAATGAAAACTTATTTAATTTGAAATAATGAGAAATTTTTCTTTTGTCATTACAATTTAAAGCAATCTGATTGGCCAGGCCCTTTTGAAATTTTGGGGTTCATGCCTGTGGGAACCTTGTTTTTTTAAAGCCACGCCCACCTGCACTACATTTCTGTATATGATACTCAATGAGGACTATATTTAGAATATAGAATCACTCAAACTCAGACTTCTTACATAAGATTTTAATTATGAACCTAATACTGGACCTTTTTCAAATAAATGAGATATTTTTGCTAATGCTACAAATGAGATGCACATTAAATGAATAAATAAACATCGTCTGCTTACATATGTTACAGTACAATATGGCATTTTGCATGGTGATTTGTATAGTCCTAAACATTGCTGAAAATGAAGAAGAAAATCGTGTTTTGCCAGAAAACAATGAAACAATCTTTGTGCACGATAATTTCTATCATGTAAATATGGGATTTTGAATTTTTAACTGAAGTGGTGGCCTTGTTATCAACTAAGAAGTGGGTGTGGCTTTAAAAAACAATGCTTTTCTCTGATTGACTGTATGTATGTGTGTGTATATATATATATATATATATATATATATATATATATGTGTGTGTGTGTGTGTGTGTGTGTGTATAATGAATCTTCAACGTTCTGTATAAGTGCGCCTTATAAATGAAATTCAGAATATGATTAAATAAAAGAAAGTTATTAAACTACGAGTTTATTTATGCTGTTGAATTTAATTATAAGGATTGACTGTTTATTTTTTTTAAATTCAATGAAGCATGAACTGAATTATAATTTGTGGATTTTACAGTTTGCACATCTTTTTTTCAGTTAGTACTTAGTTGAATTTTAAAAAACAAACAATCCTAAATGTGAACAAGATGACAGTGTTAGGGACCACCTGGCAACAGTCAGGTTAGAAATTAAAAATGAAAGAGATTATTCAGTTTACTCCATTTTTTATATTCTTGTTGCTTTTTATAATTTAAAAGCACAGTGATTAACTTCTGAATCATCCTTTTAAAAAAAAATCTCTGAAAATGTGCACAGTTTACAATAATTAAAATGATGCTATTTAATTGAAAGCCATCCATATTTCCCTATCTGTACCTAATTAGGCTGACACCTTACTGTAGGTCAGTTAATATACATGACATACCTAGAGTAGCATTGTTTCATTTGTTACATCATCCTGTTGACTTTTTATGAATGCATTCAATTGGCAAGATACTATGTGTCTAACAGTACCAACAAATATAGGACTAGCAACTTTTGTTTTATGGGGATCTTGTTTTGGATGTACAAGGTCTATTTAAAGAACTCAGAATTATGGGTAAAATTCCTGCTATCATACAACAAGGGAGGGGATTTTCTTAATGCAGGGTATATTTAACACAGTGAACAATGGTACATCAGAAAAATGTTGCACAATTTTCTACATTCAGTTGAATTTTCCACTTCATGTATAAGACAAATTAACATCAGTGATGCAATCACATATCTATCTTAACATCTAGCAGCTTAATATGTTGACAAGTAAATATTACAGCCATGTGCCTCAGTTACATCTAAGTCACAATAGTGTAAATAGTGGATCTGAATATGCCTCAGTTACATCAAAGTCACAATGATTTAAATATTACAGCAATTTGCCTCAGTTACATTTAAGTCACAATGATTTAAATATTACAGCAATATGCCCCAGTTACATCAAAGTCACAATGATTTAAATATTACAGCAATATGACTCAGTTACATTTAAGTCACAATGATTTAAATATTACAGCAATATGCCCCAGTTACATCAAAGTCACAATGATTTAAATATTACAGCAATATGCCTCAGTTATATCAAAGTCACAGTGATTTAAATATTTCAGCAATATGCCTCAGTTACATCAAAGTCACAATGATTTAAATATTACAGCAATATGCCTCAGTTACATCTAAGTCACAATGATTTAAGTCACAATGATTTAAATATTACAGCAATATGCATCAGTTACGTCAAAGTCACAATCATTTAAATATTACAGCAATATGCCCCAGTTACATCAAAGTCACAATCATTTAAATATTACAGCAATATGCCTCAGTTATATCAAAGTCACAATGATTTAAATATTACAGCATAATGCCTCAGTTACATCAAAGTCACAGTGATTTAAATATTACAGTTGTATGCCTCAGTTACATTTAAGTCACAATGATTTAAATATTACAGCAATATGCCCCAGTTACATCAAAGTCACAATCATTTAAATATTACAGCAATATGCCTCAGTTATATCAAAGTCACAATGATTTAAATATTACAGCAATATGCCTCAGTTACATCAAAGTCACAATGATTTAAATATTACAGCAATATGCCCCAGTTACATCAAAGTCACAATGATTTAAATATTACAGCAATATGCCTCAGTTACATCAAAGTCACAATCATTTAAATATTACAGTTGTATGCCTCAGTTACATCAAAGTCACAATGATGTACACAGTTCATCTGAATACTCCTCAGCTACATTTAAGTGACAATGATGTAAATATTGAATCCATATGCCTCAGTTACATCCAAGTCACAATGATGTAAATATTGAATCCATATGCCTCAGTTACATCCAAGTCACAATGATGTAAATATTGAATCCATATGCCTCAGTTACATCCAAGTCACAATGATGTAAGTATTGCAGCAATATGCTTCATTTGTATCTGAGTCAACAATGAGTAGTAGCTAGATTTGGATCTCAAAGTGTTGTTATTCATTTAAAAGATATTTTTTTTGCAGTTCCAGGGTACATCGGTGCAGGAGTCAGGCTTAGCAAAAGACCAGAAGAAGGGCAGCAATAAGAGGGGCATCACTAATCAGCCAGGCATTTTGAAAGCAAATCCCAAAGATATACAGGGCAGTGGCAAGAAGTCAAAGCAACCAATTGCCCTTGATATTGGGGCCATGATTGATGCATTGGAGGTATATTATAAACTCTGGATTTATTTATGTAATGTGACCAGTCATTTATATCTGGTCAGCAAAGAATCAATGAAACATAGGAATCACATTTCCATTGGCTTTGTTATTGTCATTATCATTGTTATTGTTTTTTCACATTTTCTTTTGCACTGTTGTATGTACAATTATGAAATTTGGAGGGTGCTACTCATCCTAGGCAAAATTAGATTGCACTGACCTACTTTTCACACTCCAGTTATGTTAAGTTTTTGGCATTTGACGCTCTTTCTCTGACACTTACACACTATCATGAAACTTGATTGGTGTGCCTATCTTGGTGGGCACTACTCACAGTGTGCAAAAGGAGGTCACTGATACACACCTTTTACATTCCAATGCTTTACTTGAGTGTTTGCATAGCTCTGTTTTTCTGATATTATTGTATGTATTCATGAAATTTGACAAGCATGTTCACCTTGTAGGGTGCTACACACCACAGGCAAAAATAGTCCACAGTGATATATTTTTCTTGCTTGAGCAACTTTTAAAGGTCTTTATTTCACCTGACCATAATGCCAAATAAATTTATGGTGTGGCTCTTCATCTTTTGTCTAACTGTTGTCCTTCTGTCTGCATGTCACCATTCAGGAGACCATATTTCCAGTCTGAATTTGCTGTGATCAGTGGGCTTGTATTTTCAGATCTGAGATAATTCTCATTATGAGTGAGATGCATGCATAATGAATAAGACTACCTTTATCTCACTGGCAGAGCTTTAACTACTCTTTGAGATCTTATTCTAATCAAACTTGTAATGTAAGCTTTCTTACATATACATTTAATCTTATATTTCCGTGTCACCCAGTATTGGAACTGCTTCTCTGATATCTGTGCATTGGTATTTTTAGATGCAGTGACTCAAACTTCTGTCAGTTTTGAATTTCATTTATGCCCAAAAGCTAAAAATATTTTCAAAGCATAAAAGAGGAGCATGTAATAAATACAGTCCTCCCAACCGTAATGATTTACCATAAATGTTATGGAAATGACCCTTATAATACAGACTTACAAAATAAAGCACAAAAATTACTCAGATTGTTGGGGATATTGGTGTCTGTGTTTGATTTGGATCCAGATTTCATATTAGATTCAGTGGAGTTAGTCAGGGAACCAGACTAACTTTACAGGAATACGTAAGATGCTTTAAACTGCAAAAATATATTTTTTAATGCAAAATGTCTGCATCAAGTTGTTGCTTTTAGAATTTTCTTAAAATGGCATCCAACAAGCTATACATGTTCCAGACAAAAGGGACAATACACCTCTCAGAAAGTGTAATAGTTGGTACAGAAGAATAAAAAGGAATATTCAGATTCAAAGGGGGAGATAAAGCAAGAAGGGTAACAGTTATGTTTATTGGACATCATGTGCCAATTTGAGTGTCTCATAGCAGGAGAGATGATTGCCGTTTACAAGTGAAATTGAAAAAACCCCAGAGGATTATGTCAGTTTAGAACTTCGAAGAAGCCATTGAGCTTCGTTGGGTTTGGAACTGCAGTTTTTGAATCTGTAATTAAGATTTAAGTTTAGTATACAAACTTTCAGTTGAGCATAATGTTTACTGTCGCTGCATCAGTCTTGAATCACACCTCTGAACTTTTTAAATACATGTTTTCCAACTTGACAGTATCAGTACATGATATTTTGTTACACCTTACTGAAAACTGACGTAACTTACAGAAAAAAATTGTATGCCATACTGAGGTCTTGTTAGGTATGGCAGGTCTGTAAATACAAAACCACATTTGTGATTTATTCTGCATCAGCAAAAGTTTATTTAATACAGCTTATGAATACATCTCGGTATGATGACCTCATTGTATTCATGCATGATATCAAAAACTCATTTCTTCTCCAACTTGGAACAAAACATGATTTTCAAGATGGCCACTGTGTTGGTCATATTGGATGTCAGGTCAGAACCATTTTCGTTTTAGACCTTCTTGAAACAAAAAGCATCATGAGTTTTTGGTGAAAAGCCCACATCAGTATAACTTTATGTTTAGGTGGAGTTGTGAAAATGATTTTCAAGATAGTGACCATGATGACCACATGGCTGTCAGATCCGGAAAAGTTTTATTTTGGACCAGATAGAAATTATAAGACTTGTTTGTGAAAACCCTATGTTGATTGATATGTCTATCCATGTAAGTGGAGTTGCAATAACAAGCTTTTCAAGATGACAGCTGTGATGAACCTTTTGGATGTCAGATTATACCATTTTTTATTTAGAACCAACTAGACATCAGAAATAATTTGGTCAAAACCCCATCTTGTTATGACCATACATTCACAGGTACTAGCAGTAATATGTTTAAGATGTCTGCCAGGGAGATCTTGGACATCAGATCGGCATGATTTTTATTTTAAGGCCAACTATGTAAAATAAAATGTCATATCGTCAAAATCTGATGTTGATATGTCTATCCATTCAGGAGTAATAGAGATAACAAGATTGTCAAGATGGCCACTGTTGGGGCCATCTTGGATGTTTGAGCAGCACAATTTTCATTTAGGACCAGCTAAACCAAGGGATTAAAGTGATTAATTAATTAATTAATCTCAAAGTAGATCCAGAGGAATAGTAATAACAAGCTTATGTAAATGGATGGATGATGGACAACAGATGACTGACAGATGAAAAATCATCCCATAAGATCTTCTGGTCTGTAGTTTACTGTCATCATCATCATCATCATCATCATCATCATCATCATCATCATCATCATCAGTCCTGTAGTCTGGTAGACCGTTGGGGCACCACACAAGACCGAACAATCAGCTTCCTCCATTCCTCTCGATTTTCCATCTTTCTCATTGAGTCGCTCAATGTCAAGCCTGTCCATTCTTGAATGTTGTCTTCCCACCTCTTTCTCTGCCTGCCTTTCTTTCTTCTTCCTTGTACAGTGCCTTGTAGGATTGTCTTGGCAGGTCCTGATGAACGTGAGACATGCCCATACCACTGCAGTTTATGTTTTTTTTCACTGTGCTCAGGAGGTCTTCGTGAGGCCCAATGGCTTGTCTGATCCTTTGCCGTATTTCTTCATTGGTGACACGGTCTTTGTATGAGACGCCGAGGATCTTTCGGAAGCATCTCATCTCTGTGGCTTGTATCCTTTTCTCTAAGTCAGCTGTTATGGTCCATGATTCACAGGCGTAGAGAAATATGGAGATAACCAGTGAGTGCATCAGTCTGACCTTTGAACTGAGTGCGATGTTCTTGTCATTCCAGATGGGCTTCAGTTTTGTCAGCGCTGCTGTTGTCTGTGCAATCCTGGAGAGTACTTCAGGCTTTGATCCTTCATCTGTTACAATTCCCCACAAATACTTGAAGCTGTGGACTGTTTCTAGCTTCGTACCTTGGACCCTGATGTCAGTACTGATGCCCTTGGTGTTGTTGGTCATCAGTTTGGTCTTCACTGCACTGATTTCCATGCCGTAGGCTGCGGAGGTTTTGTCGAGGCTCTTTACTAAGCTAGCTATTTCTTGTTTATTTCCTGCTAGTCCATCAATGTTGTTGGCAAAACGTAAGTTGGTGACTGTTCTGCCTCTGATGCTGACTGTCCCTTCATGCTTTTCAAGTGCGTCAGCCATGATTCTCTCCAGAAAGATGTTGAATAGTGTGGGAGAGAGCAGACAGCCTTGTCTGACTCCGACTGTCATTCTGAACCAGTCCCCTATGCTGCCGTTGAAGTATACTGCACTGGTGGCCTTGTCATACAGGTGCTCTATTACTGTGATGAGGTTGGCATTGATGTTGTACAGTCTCATGGTCGCCCACAAGGCTGCATGCCATACCCTGTCAAATGCCTTCTTGAAATCCACGAAGATGTGGTACAGATCTTGCTGGTGTTGGAGGTACTTCTCACACAATATCCTGAGGTTGAAGATCTGCTCTGTTGTGCTGCGCCTTGTTCTGAAACCTGCCTGCTCCTCAGCAGTGATATTTTTTCAGCCTGTGGCTTTAGTCTGTTTAGCAGTATCCTCAACATGACTTTGCTTGGATGGCTTATAAGACTGATTATACGGTGGTTTTGACACGTGTAAATTGTCTTTCTTGGGGAGGGTGATGATCAGTGATTGTGTCCACGGTGTTGTCCATTCTACTGTTAGCCAGATCTTGTTGCATATGTTTGTGAGGGCGCTAATCATTGCTTCTCCCCCTGCTTTGACCAGTTTTGCTGGGATGTTGTCCACTCCTGCTGACTTCCTCTTTTTCAATGATCTCACTGCTGCTTCTACTTCATCCCGTAGGATAGGGTGGTTGTCGTTGTTAGTTGCTGGAGGGACATTCAGTACCTCTGGGTCTATTATGGGTTGGTGGTTGTAAAGTTCTGTGCAGTACTCTGTCCATCTTTTCAGAATGTCTTTTTCTTCTGTGAGGCAGTTTCCAGCTTTTTCCTGTAAGGAGGTAACTCGCCGTTGTTTTGTGCTTGTTAGATCTTTGACCAGCTGGTTCGCTTTCTTGCTGCTGTTCCTTTTCAAGTTTCCCTCAATGTCTTGGGACTGTTCTTCTATCCAGTTCTCTTTTGCTTTTTTCATGCTTTTCTTGACTTCCCGGTTGACTGCCTTATACTGCTCTGCCCCTTCTGTATCATTCTTCTTCTTCAGCTCTCTCCTCTTGCCACACAGGTTCAGGACCTCAGCTGTGACCCAGGGCGATGTCTACCAAGGATCTCGCTGGCTGTTTCGGTCGTTGCTGTATTAAAGGTGGTGATCAACGTGTCCATGTCTGTATTGTCAGCGTCGAGGATGGTGAGCAGTGCAAATTTCCCACCAATCTTTGCTTGGAAGGCTTCTGCTACTTCTGGAATCCTTCATTTTCTCGAGATCGAACTTTATTCTTGTTTGGTTATCTTTCTTGACCTTCTTTAGATGTAGCCTGAAGGTCATCATCACCAGATCATGGTCACTTCCAATGTCCACTCCGGGAAAGCTTCGAGTCTTGGCAATGTTTACACTTGACTGTATGCGCCTCTTTACCATGATGTAGTCGATCTGACTGTGATGGTCATCGCTTGGACTGTGCCATGTCCATCTTCTGGATACTTTGTGTTAGCCGAAGGTGTTTGCCAGCATAAAGGTCATTGTAACTAGCGAATTCCAGGAGCCTCAGGCCTGTCTCGTTTGTCTGTGCATTGCAGCAATGCCAACATGTTTCTTTCCAGTTCATGCAAGTGTCATCGCCTGTCTTCGCATTCCAATCGCCTTGCACAACCAGAACGTCTTTCTTCGGTGTTTTATCCACAACTTCTTGTAGCTGGTCATAGAAGTCTTCCACATCTGCGTCATCATAGTCTGATGTAGGGGTGTATGCCTGTATGATGGTGATGTTGAATGGAGTTGCCCTGAGGCGGATGGTGATGAGCCGGCTGGAGACTGGCCGACAGCCCATGACAGTACTCATGCTGTCCTTGTGGACAAGGAACCCAACTTCCTGCTCATGTTTGTCCTCTCTGCCACTGAAGTATAGTTTGTGACCTTCCAAAGTAGTTGTTTCTCCAGTATTCTTCCATCTTACCTCACAGAGTCCTAGGATGTTCCAGCGGTATCTGTTCATTCCATATGTAAGCTCCTCTAGCTTTCCTGCTGCTCTCAGTGTTCTTACATTCCAGGTGCCAATGGTGATGTTGTTCCTGACACGAATCTTGCTGCTCTGAGCACCAGTCGCATACTTTCTACCTCCGCCCTGGTGCATGATGAAAGGCGCAGCCCTTAATGACCGGGGCGACAGCCGAGCTGGTATGGGATGAATAGTGATTGTCATTTGTCATGTGGTGTGTCTAGGGCAGCTGACGCCTGGCGAAGCCCAACCTTCTCCAGGCCTGACCACAGCAGATTTCCTCCAACTAGGTGGCTCGCCTTGGTCACGAACATTGAGCTGTTGGCAGCCCTTCTGCGTGGCCGTTGACTTCGTCTCGGAAGTTCTTCCGCCCAATGATGCCAAGTTAACATCACACTATTTATCCATAGATGGAAGACTCATGGGGGGGCGGGAGCGTCTACCTTCCCGTGCAAGTCTGGAGGACTTGCCCACTGCCCACTGTGTTTACAGTACTGTGGATTAAAACAAGAGTTTGACCAACTTCGAAACAAAGTATCCTGGAATAGGAGTCTTTAAAGATTGGACAAATGATTCTGATGTGCCATTAAATATGGAAGAATATGCAAAAACTATAAAAAAAGATCCTTGCAACATGTGTCATAACATATGTCATGTCAGTAGCATTGGAGGAAATTTAATCACAAATTATCCCACAGGCCAATACCTCTCTTGCCCAACTATAGTTGTATTTGGTTGTTAAGCAGATGTCAGCCAGGTGAGCGAAATCAGGACCGTTTGGGTCTCTTGCTATGGGTTGAGTGAGATCTACATGTGTGGATACTAATGAGGTGATCTTAGATGTGATTGGCTAATCTCCTCACTACTCAGAAGACTGTTTCTGACCTAATTTTAATCAGACCTTAGAAACAGTCTAATATTAAAAAGATGATGGATGGTACTTTTTTTATGGTAATCACGGCATTTGTATATAAGGTGATCTTGCATCTGATTGGTTGAATTTTGACAGCTCAAGAGACTATTTTTTTTTATAGGATTTTGGTCCAAGTTTGTAACGGGCATTTTTTCATCATTGTCTTGGTTGAAAAATGTATTAATCCAAGTTCATAATAGGCATTTATTTCATCATTGTCTTGGTTGAAAAATTTATTAAGTAGTCGTGTATCATCAAGACAGATTTGATTATGATAATATATTTGATTGGCCGAGTTTGCTAATGAAGATCAGATTTCGGTTGACAGGTAAGACATGGCATTCAGTAGAATTTTAATTCTGCGGTCATAGACCAGGTGAGACGTAGTATTCTGTAGCTTTAGTTCTTCCAGTCATAGACCTGGTGAGACATAGCATTCCTGTAGAATTCCATATTTAGTTCTACCAGTCGTAGACCAGGTGAGACATAATATCCTGTAGAATTGCATTTGTAGTTTGACCAGTCATGGGCCATAAGAGCCAATTCTATGACATGATTCACACATTTATCCCAAGGTATAGTTGGTTCTAAATGAAAATGGTGATGTTTGGACATCAGTATGGCTGCCATCTGGAAAATCTTGTCACTAAATCCTGAATGGATGGTCCTGTCAACATGGGATTTTCACTGACGCACATGTGATGTCTTATTAATTGTAAATGAGCCAATTTGACATCTGTTAGGGCCTCTGTAGTTGAATTCTTGAAAATCTTGTTATTGCAACGTACCCTGAATGGTAATATTCATATGGGGTGTGTCCTGAATGAAAATGTTGCTGATCTGACATACATAATGGCTGTTGTTACTGCCATCATGAAAATGTTGTAATTGTTATTCTTTCTTAATGGATGGTCATATCAGCATGGGGTTTTCAATAAAACACTTCTTATGATACCTACTTTGTGCTAAAAAAATATTCCAGTGTCGTCATAACAGTGGCCATCTTGAAAATATTGTTAACTTTACTGCCCCAAAATGGGTGGTGATACTGACATGAGGCTTTCACTTCCTAGGGTGTCTAATTTGTCCAGATTGAAATAGTGCAATCAGACCTGCAATTTCATGGCCATGGTCACCCTATTTGAAATATTTTATGACTTCTTCTGCAGAATTGATAATCATAGCAGCATGGGTTTTTTTGGTTTCTTTTTACCAAAGATCTGATGTAGTCGGTTCTACATGGAAATGAAGCCAGTCATACCTACACTATGGCTGCCATGATAGCCATCTTGAAAATCTTGTAGTTACTTCTGAACTGAGAAACTTATTATATATAGCAGGTTGTAAGTAAGAATAGTGCTGATCATACTTGTCCTCTCGAAGAGATTGCAGTATTTTCACTGAAACACTTTAAACAGTTCGTCCTAAATAAAATTTGATGCCACTGAGACCTTCCAAGATTTAAAGATTTCATGAACATCTAGTTCTCCTAAACAGTTGGCATAAACAACGTTTGAAAAAATTGCTTGGCTATCTAAAAAATCTTGACATGGTTGCTTGTTCAGAACAGCCCATCATATTGACATTGGGCTTTTGCTAAAACACTGCAATATGTGGCTGGTTCTGGTGTCTATCTAATAATAATAATAATAATGAGGACTTTTTATAGCACCTAATCTTTAGAAGCTCTAAGCGCTTTACAACATTTGACAACACTTTAAAAAAAAACTAAAAAAAAAACATATAATGATATGATTACAAAAATAAAAACAAACACCACGAAATTAGAAACAGAAAACATGCTGTAAATATTTAAGGTAAGGATACGTTATAAGGATACAATATTAGGTCTTTAAGTCTGTTCTTGCAGTTGAAATAGGTGAGTTTTAAGAGCGCTCTTGAATGAGACCACTGTGTCTTTGTGTCTAAGTGCAGTGGGCAATTAGTTCCACATTGCTGGGCCCTGGTATGCAAAAGAGCGTTGTCCATATGATTTCATTTTCATAGTGGGAATAATGAGAATACGAGTGTCAGAAGAGGAGCGTAAGTATCTTGCAGGTGTGTACACATGGGTGAGGTCAGATAGGTATGTTGGACTGGAGCCCGTCAGTGAAACGTAGCACAGAGAACAAATTTTGTGTTTAATTCTGGATCGTATGGATAGCCAGTGTAGGGTACAGAGCAGGGGAGAGGTGTGCTCTGATCGTGGTACTCTAAGGATGATCCGAGAAGCTGTGTTTTGAACTTTTGAAGTTTCTGGAGTAGATATTGAGACGAACCAGACAGAATTGAGTTACAATAGTCCAGTCTTGAAAGTACTAAGGAACACACAAGTGTTTTAGTGGCATCAACTGAAAGATACTTGCGAATGGAGCTGACTTAAACATGACACCATAGTGGCCATCTTGAAAGTCTTGTCACTGCTTCTTTTGCATGAAAGATGGCATGAACATAGGGTTTTCACTAAAATGCTTGGAATATTTAATTAGTGCTGAATGAAAATGGTCCAGATTCTAAAGACCAGCATATCTGCAATTTTTGTACTTCACTGAGTTCATGAATACAGTGACTTCTTCATATATACAAGTGAATTTTGACTACTTTGTAGTTAGCTGCATTCCAAGGAATAGGTGGATGGTCATATTTCTGGACATCTGTTGTAAAGTCAAGATGCGTGTTTTCAGCTGTTCTGGCTTGTGAGCATGATAACACAATCAGTTATGAATTGACTTTTATCAAACCCAGTTTGTGGATACATCTGATGAATACATTGAACAATGCAACTTTTGCTTCCCCCCCCCCCACAGCAAATCTTAATGATAGATTGAACTAAACATAGCATGATATCAGGTTTAAGGTCAAAGGTCATGACAAAGAATTTTGAATTGTACTCGCATATATCATGTGAGCATGCTAATTCATTGGTTCATCAGAGTTTCTCAGGAATATCAGAGATAGTTTAAAAATTCACTATGTTAAAGGATATAATTAAAATTTTAATACTCAGAGGACATAATTACCATCCTTGATATAATTTGACACTTCTGTGTAGTACTTCAGACAATCATTTCAATAGAAAATTACATAAAAGGTATTTGTGTATATATTTTTTTCCAAAATGTTTTAAAAATGTTTTTGTTAATTATGTTAAGAGATACAACAACAAAAAAAGAGTTAAAGAATCTAAAATTGCTATTAACTGTTTCTAGAGGGATATTGGTATTTTCTTATGATATGAAGAAACAAACATACATTTTTGATAAAAGCAAATATCCTAATTATGGTCAGCTACTAATATTGGACAGGTTAGTGAAATCAGGTCTTCATGAGCTTCAGGTTTCCTTGAGTGTGCAGAATTTATTACCTTATTTTTCTCTCATTTTCAGATGAAGAAAGATCACCCTCAACCCAAAACAGATCAAAAAGCTGTTAAGAAAGATGAGAAGGTGCGTATAGGTTTTGAATCTGATTTAGCAGGAACCAATATCCTGTTTTGCTGTCATCAGACATCACATAATGTCTTCAGGGTACACAGAGTAATAACTCATGTAGTTTAAGATTATCCCTTCAGAATTTGGTTATGTTGAAATTTGTTCTTGGCCCTGCCCACTTTTATGAAAAATGCTTTAATTTATCAGTATGTATCAGTTTCCAGCATAGTCACTTGAATTCATAGAAAAGGAGCTTGCTGATTTGAGCTTAAAACCCCCCACATTTTCTGAGTTATTGCAATTTAAAATGACAATGCTTATTTTAATTTTAGTTCAGTTTGTGTGACAATGGTTTGACACAAGTTAGTTTGACATTTTGACACCAATATACTATGTGAAGAAAATATATTATCACAAATACATGTTTTACATGTACAGGAAATGTACTAGTCTAAATGTGTGTGATACAGAAGTCTATAAAACCTCTTATCAGCTGATAGCCATTTTGTTATTTTTAGGGGATATGATATTTGAAATGCAGGTAAGGTTGATTGCCTTGTGAATTTTGACTACTTTTCCAGATCAATAAGTTCTCACCACACAACATTTTGGATGCAAGTGCTCCTGTACAGAAGAGAGGGAAGGAAAGGGAAATGCCCAAACCTAAAAAACCAAGTCCTTTGAAAAAAGTAAGTACCATATATTTTATTGTATAACAGGACCCCCAATTGCGAATAGTTTAGACCCATCTCTGCCATCATATGATGTGCCAGCATGTCTGCTATCACATAACACGTTAGTGCCAGCAACATTTCTATCGCAGGATGTGCCCACATACCTGCCATCACATGAAGTGCTTGCAGATTTACCATTACAAGAACCACCAGCAGATTTCCTATCGCATGACATGTCTGTAGATCTGCCATTGCATGATGTGCCAGCAGATCTGTCATCACATGATGTGCCAGCAGATCTGTCATCACATGATGTGCCAGCAGATCTGAATCAGTGCTCTTTGCAGTTATGTACATGCTAAATGCAGGCAAATATGATGTGGGTAAATGAACATTTCCTGAATTTAAAAAATGTACTCTATTTGACGAAGATTCTGTACATTTTGTGCATCAGCTCTATAAGATTGTCTTAGAAGATACTTGTTATAAAATTTGATAATTATCCACCAGTGTGTAAATAGGGAGATATAGCTGTCATTAATTCTGTCCATCCATCATAATCCATCTTTCTGTCCATCCCTTGCTTGGGTCTGTAGAACTGAACCAGTGCTCTCTTGTATGTAGTAATGAGGCAGGAGATGCGGCAGCTCCATGATTAGCATGCTGGACTTGTGACTGGAAGAGTGCAGGTTTGAATCCTTCCATTGCAACAGCGTGGATCGGCTGTTGTGGTGCATTGTTGGGCAAGACACTTTGCTCCAATTGCCTTGGCAATAAATAATCAGCTTGTGTTAATGTGCTGCAAAAACCAGGCCATCAGTCTACAAACATTTGTTCTCAAATCATGGCTGTCAAACTGTTCAGGGTTTGGTTAGTGGTCCAGATTGCCATTTGCTATTTTTGTTTTCAAATCATAGCAGCCAAACTGTCAGGGTTTGGTTAGTGGTCCAGATTGCCATTTGCTATCAACAATTCCTCAGTTCACTATATTTTCAAAATAATTTTGTCTTATTTTCTGTTGATCTATCATCTTCCACACTTTCATTATCAGGGTGAAAATCCAAACCATTTTTAAAGATATATATGTTAGAGTAGTTGTTGTTGTTGTTGTTGTTGTTGTGGGGTTTAATGGCGTTTTTCAGCACACGATAGGCTGTACATGGCGGCCAGTATTAATGGTGGAGGAAGAACCCAGGAAAACCCCGGAAAGAACCACCGACCCACGAGAACCTACTGGCAAGCTTTCTCACATATCCACATTGGCCGAATCCGAGACTCAAACCCACGCATGTTAGAGTAGTTGGGCCAGGCATTTCTTCAGTTTCAGTATTTTTAACTCACTGAGTCATAAGGCCAAGTGAGCTTATGATGTGGCCTGCATCTGTCATGCATCATCTGTCATCAAGTCTTGGGATCAGCCAATGTTGGTATGTGAGAAAGCTGCCAGTAGCTTTCTGTGGGTCAGTGGTTCTTAGCAGGATTTTCTGGATTCTTCCTCCACCATTTATACTGGCCACCATATATAGCCTATCTTGCTCTGAGAAACGGTGATTATCCCCATAACAACAACAAGAATCATTAACTGCTCAACATAATTTGGCTAAGTTTGACAGAAAACATTCTGACATAAAGGACTTTATTACAAAAATGTTTCTGTTCTGCCATCCAGTATGGCCCACAGTTACTAAAGACGGAGAAAGTTCAAACAAAACCATTCAGAAGAATTTGACCAAAATTTTACATAAAGCATTCTAATGTGAGAGTACAGATGATATCAGTCACTCACCAAATGTTCTTAGGATCGCTAAAGAAGGAAAACTTTTAAACAACTTTGTCTTTAAAAAAAACATAATAAACTTACAAATTTGACAGAAAGCATCCTGGTATAAAGGTCTTTCAGTAATGGAAAAAAAATGGTGTTGATGTATTTTGAAATACGACTAAAGGTATTAAAAAAGAAAAACCTTGTAACAATTGTTTTCATAACGTATGCAGTCAACAGCATTAGAAAAAAATTCCACAGAAAGCATCCTACTGACCCAGATTCTTAGACAGTTGCCCTTGGATTAAACTGTTAGATGTCAGCCAGTGAGTGATCTTAGTCCATCTTGGGTCTCATGATAGCATTTTCATCAGTTTGTATGCTCCCATCCACCCATCACTCACACTTTCATTTCATTTCTGGCAGAACTCCAAAATTGTTGAGGATATATTTATGAAATTTGGTATTGGACTAGAGTCCAGTTTATTCTTGTACTGTTCACAATTCTTCAGTTTCAGTGCCTTTTGCTGTTCACAACTCAATATTTTTTACTTTTCTGATCATCCATCCACTGCCTGGATTTTTTGTTTCCAGGACAGAACTGCAGATTTAAGCTATCTCTATGACATTTGGTACACATATTAGAGTAGTTATGTAGATGTCCCAATTGCTGTTCACAGTTCTTGAGTTGCGTTATTTTTAACATTTGCTTCCATTTGTTCATTATCCATCCAGCATTTTTTTTTTTTTTTCATTTCTCGAGCAAACTTCTTGATGCCTATCACTTTATGATATACTCCTGTGTCTTCAAGATCATTTGGTCTTCTAGCAGATATTTTGTCAGGTTGGGTGATGTACATGACACCAGCAGCTTGTTTTTTCTTTGATCTCTCTCTTCCTTTATATCTTACACAGGGATATAGCTATTGCTATCTCCATCTGTCTGTCTATCCATAATCATTTACTTTTGTGGAGTGTGGTTCTCATAGGAAAATTGTATAGCGATGCCCTTCGATTAACAAAATTACCTGCATTCAGTATTTTTCAAGTTACCATGGGATATTCTCCACTGGAGTATTTACATAAGCAGGCACTGGGAGGATAAGTCAGCACTAGATGATTTGTAGTACTGGAATGTTTTATTTATGTGAAGTTATGACCCTCATTTATGGTTGTAGAAAGTTGAAGTCATAGCAGTTAAGTAAATAATAAAGCAGAATTTTATCCTGCAATTTGGCTTACGTGGCTTAGTAATGGGTGGGGTAGGTTATTTCTTCAAACTGTTTATAGATTTGGTATTACATTGGATATCAAAATTAATTTTTGATCAGTTTATAAACATTATAGACGTTAAATGTCATTAAAAGTATAGCTTCAGTCATGAACATATGTACAAAAAATTTTATTTTCATGCCAGGTCATTCTAAAAGAGAGAGAGGAGAAGAAAAGATTGCGTATGCTTGATGGGGAGGGACCTGACAGTGGAGGGTGAGTATATAATAATATTTGATTTTGTCCAGCCACCTAAAATTTTAAAGACTTGTGTAAAAATTCCTTTCTGATGGGGAATGAGGCATCATTGACACCAGCAGTATTATTATTTTTATGTTGGGTGTTTCAGAGTGTTTTATTGTGATATAATAAATACCAGGTTATCTTGGCACAGTTTGCAATGAGACATATTAATCTGCTAAGTCCTCGTTTATTGGGGTTTTTTTTAGCAGGAGCGCCATAAATACACAAAACTGTTTTGTTCCGAGTGATTTTTAGCTCACCTGGCCATTCAGGTGAGTCTGCTTATGGTATCCATCTCACTTTGTGTCAGAAGTAATTCATCCATCTGTTGGCAATTGCTTGTTACCACTCATAAGTAAATATTTCTGATCCGGTTTCAGTCACATAGAGTATGGGCTTTGTTGAGATAGATGCATGTATAATTATTGATATGATCTTGCATCAGAATGGCCAACCATGTAACCACCTTGTTGACCATATTTCTGATCTAGTTTTGCTCAAATGTGGTATCTAAGATTAAAATGTTAACATCTCAGATGAATTCAGTGTTGAGCGAAATTCACATGTACTAATTTAGTCTTGGGCTCAGCTGGCGTGGGTATGTAAGAAGCCTTGCCAGTAGCTTCCTGTGGGTCAGTCATTCTTAACAAGGTTTTCCTGGGTTCTTCCACCACCAGTTATACTGACCACCGTGTATAGCCTATTGTGTGTTGAAAAGTTGGGTTAAACCCACAGAAACATCACCATGCATACTGGTAATCTTGTATCAGATGGAATGAGCTGGTTACCCCTGTGAAACTCACAACACCACCATGCATACTGGTAATCTTGTATTAGATTAGATGAATTCAGTAATGAATGAGATGTACACATATTAGTCACCACTCTGGACTGTGTTACATATCTGATTCTCATCAGACTTAGAATATAATACCAAAATTTTGGACAAGTGAGATGCATGCATAATAATAGGTTAATCTGACTGAGCTTGTTACCTTGCCAGAAGCCCTGTTTCAGATAAATTTGATTAAACTGGAAATATTGTCAAGATCTTGGATGGTTTCAATAGTGAACAAGATCGGGGAATATTAATATATTTGAATAGATGCTCAAGATCTTTGACAGTTTGGATAATGAATGAGATCCATGCCTACTAATGAAGTGATCTTGCATATGATTATTTGAGTTTGTGCTCTTTTTCTGATCCAGTTTTGACCAGACTTGGAATATAAGCTTGTGTCTATGATGGGGTCGATAATGAAAAGGATTGAGGCATATTAATTAGATAATCTTGCATGTGATTGGTGAGTTTGCTACCACTCCGGAAGCAATATATCTGGTCTGACTTTGATCAGACTTTGAATATTAGCTTAAATCTTCAATGTCTTGGACAATTTTGATAACGAATGAGATCCACATATACTAAGGAATTGTTCTTGCATCAGATTGGTTGAACTTGTTTGCCACTTTGGAGGCCATAATTCTAATCCAATTTTGATCAGTCTTGGAATATGGGGTTGTATTTTCAAGATCTTGGATGGTTTGTGTAATGAGCAAGATCCAGGGATACTTAAGAGGTGCTCATGCGTCTGATTGGCTTAGCTTGTTTCCACTCTGTTTGTCAAATTTTTTTATCTGATTTTTTTGATCAGACTTTGAATGTAGGCTTATGTGATCAAGATTCTGCACAAGTTGAGTAATGCATTGGATATATTCTTATAAATTTGGTGATCTTGCTTGTCATGGCCGAGCTTGTTACCACTGCAGAGACTATTTCTGAACCAGTTTTGATCATACCTGGTAGATAGGTTTATATCATCAAGATCTATCATATTATATTACTGTATAAACAACATCGACACATGTTAAGATGGTGATCTTGCATTTGGTTGGATGACCTTCTTGACACTTGAAAGACATTGTTCCCGATCTGATCTTAATGATGCTTTGCCAAAGGGATAATGTTTTAAAAATGTCAGATGATTTTTGTTATCAGCAATATGCCTATTTATGAACTGTGATTTTGCATCTAATTGGCTGAAAGCTTGTTTTACTACTCTAGAGTCTTTTTGATCAAACTGGTAAATAGGCCTTTGTTATTAGAAATGATGTGATCATGCATCAGCGTGGTTGAGCTTGTCAACACTCTCAGCTTTATTTCTGACAAGATTTTGATCAGTCTTGCTAATTAGGAAGACATCTTGCATCTGATTGACTGAGCCTGTTCTCTGGATGTAGAAACTATATTTCTCATCAAATTTGTATAAAACTTGGTTATTTGGTTTGTGTCATAAAGGCCTTGGATGACTTTGATTATGACAAGAGACCGCATGTTAATTTTTAGTAAGAAATTTTATCATGATATAGTAAATCAGGTAAAATCAGCATGATATAAAGTGTTGGAGATAGTTTACAATAACACAAATGTCTTCTTGGTGATAAAGTCAAATGGTCAACTGTTAGATTACATAATCCAGGTGATCGCTCCGGTGGCCTAGTGGTTAGAGCATCTGCCGCGGATGCGGGAGGTCATGGGTTCGATCCACAGTCGAGTCATACCAAAGACTTATAAAAATGGTACTAACGGCTGCCTCACTTGGCACTCAGCATTAAGCGGTTAGTGTTAGGACTGGTCGGCCTGGTGTCAGGATAATGTGACTGGGTGGGACATCATGCTACATGTCTCTGGCATGATGCCCCAGTGCTAGACATCACTATAAACTGCCACACTGCATACATCATAGCGATATGACTGAAAAATTGTTAAGCTATGTTACAAATCCAAATCACACACTCGCTCATACAAATAATCCAGGTAAGTGTTGTTAGACCCAATTGGGCATCTTGGTTTTGCAGCAGCAACCAACAAGATAACTCCATATTTAAGAATTTTGTTAAACAGAAAATAGCTGGAACAACATCGTTTCAACTTCGAACATCAGGAAGTCAGATAGGCTTTATTTTTCTTTCTCACAGATCTTTTGTTAAAAATATTGCTCATTGTTGCATAAGTATTGATAATTTTTTGTTGTAGGATTTATCTGTTGCTAAATCAAATCCGAATCTAAATATAAATTTTTCAGTGCTCCAGTTGGAATAGGTGTGGTTGATGCCGAGAGTGATCTGTCTCAAGATGGTAATTATTACTTTGTATAAATTTATGACACAGTTACCCATATGATGCAGTGGATAATTCCAACCTGTCAATCAAATTGGACATATTATTTTTGACCAATCCAAAATAGGCATTAAATTCAGAACTTATTTAAACCATATTTGCTCAGGAACAAGACCACACTTGATTACTTTCTTATTACAAGATTTCACAGAAAATCGCTAAAACTTTATCACATAATTGCTTTGCCATTGTGCTTGTGGTACATGCATTGCAGATTGTCATTACCATGAATGGATTCAGGGGTGGGGGATTTTTTTGTAAATTTTCCCTAACCAATAATCAGGATGAAAAATTGGCCTGTATTGAAAGTGAAGCATTAATTATATTTCATACAAAACTTTTCCAAAAGAAGGGCATTATTTGTTCTTGTGAAAAATTCAAATAAAATTTTATGCTAATTGTATGCTTATGTTGGTATTGTGTATCTTATTTCAGTCAAAATATAATAAATGTAATAATGTAATAAAGAAAATGTGCGTATGCATGTTATTTTCTTTGTCTTTTTATTACCTGATATTGATTTTTAGAAAATTAAATTTAGAATATTGGCAACAACTGAGTACAGGTTGTATTTTAGCTTCCCAAGACACATGCCATTGCTGTGGAAAAAACTGATGGTCAGGTACCTTCTTAAAATTAAAAAAGCTTGAAACTTCTTACTGACTTGATTAAGCAAATAATTTATGAACAGTGTCATGTAATCTGAAAAACACAACATGAAAAAGCCTTTCAGAATTGTTTTACTTGAAGAAATTTAATAAAATACTCTGGTGTTTGGGATTTTGAAACCATTTCCACCCCCTACATTAAGTTCTGGAATGGCCATAATTCTATTCAATATCTGTACTTGCATAATTGGATTTTGATATTTATTTCCAAATTTTTAATTTAAAGAAACAATTATTCTGGAGGTTGTTTTAATATAAATATTTTACTGTATGAAGTGACGAAACTGTAAAAAAAAATATTTTGTTTTTATTAGGCCCTAGTCTATAAATAGAAGTGAGCTATGCCATTTATTGTATTTATGTCATTGCTGACATCAAATAAAACTTGTTCTAAATATCACTGATTTCATAACACCTGCAAAATGTTCAGTGCAGTAAGATGAAACGAGTCATGCTAATTAAGAAACAAAGGTAAAAGCAGATGCAAATATACCCACTACCAACATGCCTGCTTGTTTTGATGTGCCATTATTATTTCTTGTTTTTAAGAGATTTTGATCAATGATTATTTTACATGGATCTGAAGTAATTTAAACTTGCTGGTTTATCAGTGATACCCTTTCTGAAATACTTTTATCCATCAATTGATGCAGTGTATGGAATGTAAAACACTTCTTAGATCACTTTGGAAACTTGGTATAAATTGTTTATTTAATTTTTTATAACTTTAATGCTTGTCCTAAACATAATAAAATTGATAATTGATAATTAAATTTTTTATTGTAAATCAGAAAAAGTACTCGTTTTTTTATTCTTACCTGATAATTATACATGTATGATATAAATTTAACAACTACCTAACATTTTTATTTTAAATTAAACAATAAAACAAAAATATTACTGAAGTCATACTTGAAATTCTGATTTAATTATTAAATATACACCCTGCAAGGACAGAAAGACTTTGTCCTTTTTATGTAAAATGACTGTATGTGAGGATGCTTGTTTTCTTTTCTTATGGCTCGCCTGCAACATGCTTCAACTTTACCTGATTTTCACTATCAAAAATCGTATTTTCATGGAGATATCCCTTTGTGTAGTATTTCAAGCCTTTCCTTAACAAAAAGGTCTGAAAGATTCTTACAGTCCAGTAGAAAAGATTCAGAAATATTGTCAAAAATGATTTCCAGTGAATCTGTTGCTGATGATACTGAATCTGCCATTTTGACAAAGGCTTGTGAGTGGGAGCAACAATAACTAAGTGGGTGGAGCTTACTGTTCTATATTGGAACTATGCGTTTCATATGTATATGTATAATTTTTCCATAATCTTGATAATATCTGGTTAAATGTGGGTATTGTAAATTGAAACACAGGGTAGGCATGTGCTGTACACAAACACAGGGCAAGCATGTTCTGTACGCTGAAACACAGGGCAGGCATGTGCTGTACACTGAAACACAGGGCAGGCATGTGATGTACACTGAAACACAGGGCAGCCATATGATTTATAGTTAATTCAGGGGTTGAAAAATCTTTAAAAATCCACTTGTACTATAAATCCACTTGTACTGTCTTTTACTGTTAATCCACTTGTACTAAAATTCCACTAAATTCCACTTGTACTGTCTTGTACTATAAATCCATGTGTACTATAAATCCATTTGTCCTATCTTGTACTATAAATCCACTTGTGCTATAAAACCACTTGAACTATCTTGTACTATAAATCCACTTGTACTACCTTGTGCTATAAATCCACTTGTACTGTCTTGTACTATAAATCCACTTGTACTATCTTGTACTCAAAATCCACTTGTACTATAAATCCACTTGTACTATCTTGTACTATAAATCCACTTGTATTATCCTGTACTATAAATCCACTTGTACTGTCTTGTACTATAAATCCATGTGTACTATAAATCCATTTGTCCTATCTTGTACTATAAATCCACTTGTACTACCTTGTGCTATAAATCCACTTGTACTATCTTGTACCATAAATCCACTTGTACTATCTTGTACTATAAATCCACTTGTACTGTCTTGTACTATAAATCCACTTGTACTATCTTGTACTATAAATCCACATGTACTATCTTGTACTCAAAATCCACTTGTACTGTCTTGTACTATGAATCCTCTTGTACTATCTTGTACTATAAATCCACTTGTACTGTCTTGTACTCAAAATCCACTTGTACTGTCTTGTACTATGAATCCTCTTGTACTATCTTGTACTATAAATCCACTTGTACTGTCTTGTACTCAAAATCCACTTGTACTGTCTTGTACTCAAAATCCACTTGTACTGTCTTGTACTATGAATCCTCTTGTACTATCTTGTACTATAAATCCACTTGTACTACCTTGTGCTATAAATCCACTTGTACTGTCTTGTACTATAAATCCACTTGTACTATCTTGTACTCAAAATCCACTTGTACTATAAATCCACTTGTACTATCTTGTACTATAAATCCACTTGTATTATCCTGTACTATAAATCCACTTGTACTGTCTTGTACTATAAATCCATGTGTACTATAAATCCATTTGTCCTATCTTGTACTATAAATCCACTTGTACTACCTTGTGCTATAAATCCACTTGTACTATCTTGTACCATAAATCCACTTGTACTATCTTGTACTATAAATCCACTTGTACTGTCTTGTACTAAAATCCACTTGTACTATAAATCCACTTGTACTATCTTGTACTATATATCCACTTGTATTATCTTGTACTATAAATCCACTTGTACTGTCTTGTACTCAAAATCCACTTGTACTATAAATCCACTTGTACTATCTTGTACTATATATCCACTTGTATTATCTTGTACTATAAATCCACTTGTACTGTCTTGTACTCAAAATCCACTTGTACTATAAATCCACTTGTACTATCTTGTACTATATATCCACTTGTATTATCTTGTACTATAAATCCACTTGTACTATCTTGTACTCAAAATCCACTTGTACTGTCTTGTACTATGAATCCTCTTGTACTATCTTGTACTCAAAATCCACTTGTACTGTCTTGTACTATGAATCCTCTTGTACTGTCTTGTACTATAAATCCACTTGTATTATCTTGTACTATGAATCCTCTTGTACTGTCTTGTACTATAAATCCACTTGTACTATCTTGTACTATAAATCCACTTGTATTATCTTGTACTATAAATCCACTTGTACTATCTTGTATTATAAATCCACTTGTACTATCTTGTATTATATATCAACTTGTACTATCTTGTACTATAAATCCACTTGTACTACCTTGTACTATAAGTCCACTTGTACTATAAATCCATTTGTACTATAAATTTTACTCACCCTGAATAAACGTTTACTCTGTCAGCTATTATCAAAATATAAAAGTTGAAAATGCAGACTAACTCACTGATTTGAAAAGGTGTTTGCAAACTATTCTGTGACCATTTTAACATAAATTGTAAGTAATTACAAATTGAGACCAGCCTGCTATCTTCTTTGGGGTTTTTTTTAAGTATTGAGAAGTGAGAGCAAAACATCTGCATGAACTTGACTACAAAATAAAATATTGAAACAAACTTATGGTAAAAAAGTATGGACTCTTAGAGGATATTGTTAGCAATATTCTCAACAGAATTTCCATTTTATTAATGAGAAACACTGGTCAGCCCAGAATCTGCACTTGTAATTGAAAAATTCACTCAACAGTTGCAACTCATCTCTTGCCATTTCAAGATGGGGGAGTGAATTTTTATTGGTACTCTTTTACTATTTTACCAACAAAATATATTCTATGTATTTCACTTTGTTTCAGCTTTGAGCTCCAAATGTTCACTGCCAGCAAGTGCAGATCTCTCCCCAATAAGTCAGACTTCACCGATTAGCATGAGTCCATTTTCTCCGAGTCCACAGAGTTCGGGCGTAAACAGCCCAGTTGCAGGAAATACAGTAACTGACCCTGCGAAACTGAAGATCCATAGCAGGCGTTTTAGAGAGTACTTAATTAATTAAGGATGGTTTATAATGTTTTCATCAGTTGTGGTCAGCTGTTACTCAGTCACAAAATTTTAGGAGGACATAGTTTTCACAAGGAAACAAAATTCACATAAATATTGAGTGTTCTGTTTACAACATAATTTAGCTGATCAGTTAACCGGATGATTAAATTGCCATAAAACGTTTGTGTCAGGGAGGTGTTGAATCTCCTGATATTTCAAAAATTATTTATCTAAACTAGAATGTCATGATTTAAATAAAAAAGGATGTTAGTGTTAAAAATCACAGAAAATTCAGTCTATATCAGCATTGCGATATTTTTTTATACCCATTTACAACGACTTTAATATCTGTATACATTGATTGCCATACAATAACCTTAATATCCCTATACATTGATTGCCATAAAACAACTTTAATATCCCTATACATTGATTGCCATACAATGACCTTAATATCCATATACATTGATTTCCATACAATGACTTTAGTATCCCTATACATTGATTGCCATAAAACAACTTTAATATCCCTATACATTGATTGCCATACAATGACCTTAATATCCCTATACATTGATTTCCATACAATGACTTTAGTATCCCTTTACATTGATTGCCATATGATGACTTCACTATCCCTATACATTGATTGCCATACAATGACTTCATACATTGATAGCCATACAGCAACCTTGATATCCCTATACATTGATTGCCATACAATGAGATTAGTACCCCTTTACATTGATTGCCATACAATGACTTTAATATCCCTATTCATTGATTGCCATACAACGACCTTAATATCCCTATACATTGATTGTCATGCAATGACCTTAATATCACTTTACATTGATTGCCATACAATGACATTAATATCGCTATACATTGATTACCATACAATGACATTAATATTCTGTACACTGATTGCCATACAACAACCTTAATACCCCTATATATTGAGTACCATATACATTGATTGCCATACATCAACCTTAATATCCCTGTATGTTGATTGCCATACAATGACTTTAATATCCCTATATGTTGATGGCCATACAATGACTTTAATATCCTTATAAATTGATTGCCCTACATCGACCTTAATATCCCTATACATTGATTGCCATACAGTGACCTTAATATCCCTATACATTGATTGCCATACAACAACCTTAATATCCCTATACATTGATTGCCATACAACTTTAATATCCCTATACAGTGATTGCCATACGATTACCTCAATATCCCTATACATTGATTGCTATGCAACAACCTTAATATCCCTATACATTGATTGCCATATGACTTTAATATCCCTATACATTGATTGCCATATGACTTTAATATCCCTATACATTGATTGCCATACGACTTTAATATCCCTGTACATTGATTGCTATACAACACCTTTAATATCCCTATACATTGATTGCCATACGACTTTAATATCCCATACATTGATTGCCATACGACTTTAATATCCCTATACATTGATTGCCATACGACTTTAATATCCCATACATTGATTGCCATACGACTTTAATATCCCTATACATTGATTGCCATACAACGACTTTAATATCCCTATTCATTGATTGCCATACAATGACCTTAATATCACTATACATTGATTGCCCTACAACGACTTTAATATCCCTATACCTTGATTGCCATGCAACATTAATATCCCTATACATTGATTGCCATACAATGACCTTAATATCCCTATACATTGATTGCCATACAGCGACTATAATATCCCTATACTTTGATTGTCATACTTGCAACCCCAGCTGATTTTTCATTGTCATTTAATTGCTTTTAAAACACTGTTAAATGATAGATCTCATCTTAAGCAGCATAGAACAGTTTAAATTTTGAAAATATCTCTACTAGAAGTAAACTTATGACGTTTAAAGGTTGCCAATTTTCTATCAGTTTGCTCACCTTTTTCCTTATAATAATATTGTCACACGCGATAAATCCATGGCACCAGAAAAAAAGGAAATTGGACATAAATTGATGTAGTTTTGTTATTTTTAATGATAAATTCATAAAACTTTCCAGCTTTATATAAAACAACTTGCTGGACTCGTATTTGCAATTATTAAAGATGTACGTTTACAACAGGGAAAGTTATTTCAAGAAAAATCTCACCAATATTTAAATTTTGTTTGTAATATTTTGTGTGCTAACACACACAGCAACATGTTAATATATGGTGTTAAATCAAAAATGTTTCTTTTCTCCACAGCAAAACCATTCAAATAGAAATTTTAATAAAGTTAATGCTGGTAACTATGTATCAAATCCAAGGCTTTACTAATCATGGATTATGCATAAAATTTCAAGTTTAATTATTGTCATGGTAATTGGAAAATCTCATATTTTACTTCCTACTTTAATATAAATGTCACCATTTGGTTGAAATAATTGAGTTGTAAATTGTTTTCATTGTTGATGAAACACATCTTAGTCTGTAAGGTAGTTCTTCACACATCATTTAAAAGAATTTTTTTTGGTGTTTAAACGATTTGAACGAGAAAACTAAATTCGATGTTAACTGCGATATCGCATGGTTATGAAGAACGGTCGTCTCGACAAATTCACAAAAGACGATCGCTTTTAAAATAAAAGAATATATGATAAAACTCGATTTAGAACCATGTATTTGTTAGCCACAAGTTGTAGACACTATATTATGGACATTTACTAATCGATATGGCATTAAACTACTGGTTACAAACGTTTGTTTACTAGCATCGTAATATATTCAAGATGGCGTCCATAGTACATGCTCAGCGAAGTACAAAAACTCAAAAGTTCTTACCTTTAAAGCAAAATCTGGCACACTATATCTCCTTTGCGACAGACGTTTTATATATGAAATTAAAGATGAGAATATGTACAATCTAATGACGTGTGAAGAATGTTTGTAAACTTTGAGGATTGCATACGATCGGCACTTGAATTTGTTTCACTATATCTTCAGCATGGCTTGTGATATTTTCATTCTTCAAATTCTGCACTAACCATCATTCAATTTTCTGATTGGCTGGAAATTTTCATGAATATTCATAGTCATTAACCCGGTCGCATAATTTTCCAAATGAACCACACGTTACACGCAGGTCAAGGCAGTATTGATTTTGTGCGGGAAGCGTAGATTACCTGTAATTTACTTTTCAACCTGCGATAAAGTGTAAATCCAAATAAATAAAACTAACAAGTAATACATATTTAGAAAGATAATTTTATTGGCTTTTATTTCATGTATATTTTATATCAGTCTTTAATACAGAAAGTTACTAATATATGGAAAAAGTGCAGTGACCATGTAAAACGGGGACAATTCTAAGGGATATATGCCCTGCACTGGGGTTGCTAGTCATACAGTGACTTTAATATCCCTATACGTTGATGGCCATACAACGACTTTAATATCCCTATACGTTGATTGCCATGCAACAACATTAATATCCCTATCCATTGATTGCCATACAACAACTTTAATATCCCTATACTTTGATTGTCATACAGTGACTTTAATATCCCTATACGTTGATGGCCATACAGCGACTTTAATATCCCTATACGTTGATTGCCATACAACAACATTAATATCCATATACCTTGATTACCATACAATGACATTAATATCACTATACCTTGAATGCCATACAATGACATTAATATCACTATACCTTGAATGCCATACAATGACATTAATATCTCTATACGTTGATTGCCATATAACGACATTAATATCCCTATACGTTAATGGCCATATAATGACATTAATAGCCCTATACATTGATTGCCATTCAATGACCTAAATATCCCTATTCATTGATTGTCATACAGTGACTTTAATATCCCTATACATTGATTGCCATACAATGAACTTAATATCCCAATACACTGATTGCCATACAACGACATTAATATCCTATACATTGATTGCCATACAGTGACCATAATATCGCACTACATAAAACATTATGAGCTTGATCAGGTACGAGTATACTAGCTACTTAATGATGATGTATCATGATATACAGGAATAAAAGAAGAGAAAACAAAAGAAAACTATAATTTGTTAATGCCTCTTGCACCAGAAGCTTAATTTTTTTTCTAATCAATGCTAAAAATTGACCTAGTCCAAAACATGTTAAACATAATATGAAACATCCCCTGTAAATGTACATGAGGGCACAGTGGTTATCTATTCAAACCATATTGGTCACTAATGTTATGTGTGGTTTAACCTAACTCAACAGCTAAGGGGACAATTCAAAAATGAATGTTAATATTATGGACTTTGTCAGTTTTTGGTGAAGTTTTAGAAATTAATAAATTGAATTGCTTGTTCAAGAGGCAGTTGATATTTTTATCTATTTGTAATTACAATATGGTAATCAAAAATAACGCTTACATGTGGCCACAATTTATGATGTAATGACCATAAACCTTAAGAACCTCGGCTAAAGAGACACTATGAAAGTGCATGCTGTTCAGTTTACGAATATGAGTCAGAATCATACCATTTACTTTTTATAAACCTTCCTATTTTACCCTTCTCTTTCCCAAATTTTATCCTTCTAAATTGCACTACTTTAATCGCAATTTTTTCAAAACGAGAAAGACTGATGATGCCATTCTACCATCAGATATTGCTGCTGGTAATCGAACACAATTTTTAATGACTTTTCTCCGAAACTGCTCAGCTGAAATTTGCCAAATTTTTAAAAGAATACTCTGGTGATGAATGCTTTCAGATTTCTTCAGAATTAAGGCAAATCATAGTCAGATATGGCTGCCATTACTGAAAATAGATAATCCTTGAAATTATCTCTTTCAAAAACCACAATTGACCCAATTTATAGAAAGCATTTTAGCATGATGGACTTTAAAGTTATAAAAATAATGCCAATCTACCATTAAATGTGGCTGATGTTATGGAACATAAGCAGCTCTCAAGAGACTGATAAAATTTGATAGAAAGTGTATTATCTTGAATGCCTTTCAGATTTTACAAACTTCTGTTTTGCCATCAAATATGGCAGCCAATAATACATGTTTGAAAAACAGAGAAGTGATACTGATCCACCATCAGATATGACCACCATTAAGTATCTGATAAGATTGTCTGAGTGCACCTGGCTTAGAGGCTTTCAGTATTGGACAAATGATGCCAATGTGCTATGCTGAGAGCACCAGACTTAGAGGCTTTTAGTATTTGACAAATGATGCTAATGTGCCATGCTGAGAGACCTGGCATAGAGGCTTTCAGTATTGGACAAATGATGCCAATGTGCCATGCTGAGAGCACCTACCACAGAGGCTTTCAACATTGGACAACTGCTGCTGTGCCATGCTGAAAGCACCTGGCATAGAGGCTTTCAGCATTGCATGAATGATGCTACTGTGCCATAGTGAGAGCACCTGGCATAGAGGCTTTTAACATTGGACAATTGATGCTAATGTGTCATGCTGAAAGCACTTAGCATAGAGGCTTTCAGTATTGGACAAATGATGCTAATGTGCCATACTGAAAGCACCTGGCATAGAGGCTTTCAATATTGGACAGACGATGCTAATGTGCCATAACAGAGAGCACCTGGCCTAGTAGTCCGAGTTTCCTCTGACCCTTTCCTCCCCATTTTTGATATTTGGACATTGATGTTAGGGTGTAGAGTCAGAGTCCACTGCCTGTTGAAAAGTTGTAATTCGTCGACACCATTGTGTGTCGACATAAGGTAGCTGCTTAATAGCCGGCCTAGCAAACTTGAACTCCCTTTCATCGAGATATACCTACATGAAATCGATAGGAATATGATTTATTTTCTCAGAAATTGCGATAGCATTCATCATATCTTTAATCTGCTGACAGACAGGATGAAAGTAAATCTCGCCATTTGCATTCCTAGTCACATGACTACACAAATCTCGCAACCTATATGTCAGTGACATCAGAGGTTATATAGTCACATGATATCAACATGTATCAACAAGATTTGTATAGTCATGTGACTCGGAATGCAAATGGCGAGATCCAGATCAAATTTCAGCAACGATGTACTTTCATCTTGTTTGTCAGCAGATTAAAGACCTGACGAATGATATGCTCGCAATTTTTTGAAAAAAGATACTCCTATCGATTTCATGCAGGTATATCTCAATGAAAGGTAATTCAGGTTTGCTAGGCCGGCTGTTAAGCAGCTACCCTATGCCAACACCAAATGGTGTCGGAGAATTCCAACTTTTCGATAGGCAGTGGACTCTGACCCTACACCCCAACATCAGTGTCCAAATATGAGAATGGGGTGGCAAGGGTCAGAGGAAACTTGGACTACCAGCATAGAGGTTTTCAGGATTGGAGAAGATATAAAAACCTTGAGAACAATAAAATTTGATTTCATAGCATAATGCCATCTAAATAGAAAGGGTCTTACTTACCCCGAGTAAAGCAAGGTAACTAACCTAGGATAAAGACTCTTTAGAATTATAAGTTTGGGGTCATGCTTAGTTCTTCCCTTTGCTGAAAAAGAGTTAAATAAAAGCAGATTTTTGCAATAAGTTCCATCTCTAGTTCTGATTTATCTCTTCCACTTAGGTACTGTAACCAAGTGTTGGACAAAGACATTGATGCTTGTTGTACATCACTTCTACAAGATCTAGTTAAGTTCCAGGACCGCATGTATCATAAAGATCCTACCAAGGTATGGACTCCTATGGGTACTCTAACCTGTATGATAATTGTAGGAATGGGTATCATGTCTGCATCCTGTTACATTTATATTTTAACTTCTTTGAGGAAGGATTTATCTTGGTAAAGTTTTGTGCATTTCATTTTACATTTTCTAATTTTTCATTGGCTCTATATAACCAATATTGTGCCGAGGTGCCATAAAACACTGCACGCGCACACACACACACACACACACACCTCCCTTAATGACTTGTGGACAGTGGGGTCCAAAAACATAGACTGCATTACAAGTGAAGGCATAAGTTACCAAAGGACCTCTAAAATTGAGGAAGGGATTGCCATTAAAGCTTGAGATTAAAAAGACAGTGGAGGGTTGGGTAGCGGCACTGTTTAATGGCTGTATACTCATTTTATAATTACATTGGGAATAGTTGTCAGGAAGCAGCTTTTCTAATGAAATCGTTTGTGTTTTGGTATATATTATCTTAATTTTCAACTAATCTCAGAAAGATCGAGATAAACATAACTCCATGAGGTTTTCATGCATGACATACATGTATGCCTCAGTGTGTATCTGCAAAACGTTGTATTATGTCACTGCTTTTTGTGCAACAAAACTAGATTTCTTTTGTTCAAAAACTAGAAACATTTGTTTGACGATAAAACTGTCAATGTTGAAACTCTATTTTTTAAAATTGTTTTATTGGCAAAATACTGATACCATGTTTTTTCATTGCAAGTCATAGTGAAACTTCTGCTCATTCTAGAGGAAATGTCAGTAATTTTAAGTTCAATGCAAATTTTGGAACTCACTTCTCCATAATGAACCATATATGTCAAAACAAAGCTTTGAATTCACTGGGTACTCTGAATTTACCGGTTAATCCTTTCACTTGGTTGACTTGATACCGTTGATCACATTGTGAATCAAGAATGACTGGGTACTCTGAATTTACCGGTTAATCCTTTCACTTGGTTGACTTGATACCGTTGATCACATTGTGAATCAAGAATGACGGGGATAATTTAAGGTACTTTAACTGTTACCAGGGTGTCATTTTTCAATTTTGGTAGCGATTTTCATAATCTTGAACAAATAAGGGTAAATTAATTTGGAATTTTCTAGGTAAAAAAGTGATCTATGCCTGCCACTGCATTATAAGCGGGTTTGCATGTTATCTGGGCGTACTGTCTCTTCCATTAAGCCAACCCATTCTACAATCATTTTTACAGGTCAGATTTCACAAGGATTCACCTATAATGTTTATTCTAGAACCAAAATAGGGGAAAGGAGGTCACCTAATCTCATTAACATGTAGTGGATTAATCTGTGGTATTAAAAGTGTTTTGTATTGACCAGTGCAATTAAAATGTGCCTTACACATGCACAGACACCGGCAGGCTTAGAGATATGGAATAGGGAAACTAGTGTAGATGAGAGCAATATTCTTGCAGAGGTTAGCATGCCAAATTTATAGCTAAAAGTATGTGGTTTTGAATGCTGCCATTGGAGTGGCATCAAAAAAAAAGGAAACTTCAATTAAGGTAAAAATAGACTTGATAGTAGTTCATCTCAGTGGATATTGTTGCATTGATGGGAGTTATCAAGGGAGCACATATTGTAATACAGTAGTAGAAAATGCTTTTAACAAGCTATTACCACAGTCACATCTCAAGTAATGTGAATATAAATTATCTTATAAATATTATAATGATTATTTAGGGTAATATGTTTATGATGGTAAAAAGGACCATTAATAAGAATAGCTCTGAAATTGTTTTTCCATCTGATTGCTTATTTTACTTTAATAGTTTCACTTAACCCTCCAAGGCATCATTTTTCTCAGTACTCTGATATTGGCATACAACATAAAATACAAGAAAACATGGTAGTATGTTTTGATGTTTTCCATCGGTCTGCTACCGCTTCTGTTTTGGCACAATAATGAGTTGTCCACAACCTGTAGTTACACACTTTGTGGATTGCTTGCACTTTGAGTAGGAAGGAAACTTATCAATTTTTGGAGTCAAAAGTGCAAAGGTCATTATCACTGACTGAAAGAAGAGAAATGGTTTCTGCACAATAACTCGAGAAACATCACCATCTACAGTTACCAAGCCTTTGTGGATGGTTTGCACTTGGGGTAAGGAAGAGCCCTATTAATTCCAGGGTTCAGATATCAAGTTCACTTTGACTGAAAGGAGAAAAACTGATTCTGCAGGAAAATTTGAGTTATCTATATAGAAGACTATTAAACATGGGGTTGGCATACAATGTGTCAATCATGGTGCTCATGTTAAATGTGCAAAAATCTTTCGACTTCTTTAATGATTGAGGTTTTGCTGAAGCTAGAAGCTTGAAATTCATAATCAGATTGTGTGCAGATTTGATGAAGGAAGTAATACAGTTGTCTGTCCAAAGTAGGAGAGACATAGATTTTGCTTTTTCCAACAACATTGTTGTTGGTGTAGATGTCAGTTTTCTGATGCTGTTGCATGTACAAGCAAAAGCATGATGCATTCACAAGCAAAAGGTCGCATTGATCTCCTTTTTCTCACTTCATTGACTTGGTTGGGTATTTTAAATACTCCTCATTGAATGCCATAACATTCAGCAGCACTGTTGTTTGAGAAAATTTAGCATTTTGTTTTTTAGATAAAATTTGTGTAGATTATACATGAAGTTTTTATAGTAGCATTAAAAATGCAGAACTTTATTGCTTTTTAATTTTCTGGACACAGGCAAAAGCGAGGAGAAGGTTTGTGCTTGGACTTAGAGAAGTCACAAAACATCTTAAACTTAAGAAGATTAAGTGTGTAGTAATCTCCCCCAATCTGGAAAAAATTCAATCAAAGGGTAGGTACATGCATGTTTGTTTGCTGTTCCTTGCTGTCATTCAGTTTGTTTGAGAATATTTTGCATATGCAGTCATAAAACTTGAAGGTACATTCGTGAGAAATGCCTGAATTTTTTTTATAATGACTTTTATTCAGTGCAATGTTGATTACATTTTTATATTCTGAATATGTAATATGGGTGGATGTTGTTGTTACCATGGAAGTAAATTGTACCTCAGGAAATACATAAATTATTCCAGTGTCTATCTGTTTTTCTGTAAACATATTTGTTTTGTAGCAAAACTCACCAACCAATGAAATATTTACCAAATATTCTATGTGTCCAGCAAATTACATAAGGTTGCCTTTTTGATACATAGAAATTTCCACGGTCGATGTATTTTTGTTACCATGGAAACATATTGTACCTCAGGTAGTACTTAAATTGAGGTTTCTAGATCATAGGTTCTAATGTAAGTAAGATATAAATTGAGTGTGTTGGACCATAGGGTACAAGAAAAGTAGTAAGTAAATTAAAGGGCCTGGACCATAGGGTACTAGCATAAGTAGTATATAAATTAAGAGTGATGGACCATAGGGTACTTGCATATATAGTATATAAATTAAGATGATGGACCATAGGGTACTAGCATATGTAATATGTAAATTAAGAGTGATGGACCATAGGGTACTAGCATATATAGTATATAAATTAAGATGATGGACCATAGGGTACTAGCATATGGAGTATATAAATCAAGAGTGATGGACCATAGGGTACTAGCATGCGAAGTATATAGATTAAGAGTGATGGACCATAGGGTACTACATAAGTAGTATATAAATTAAGAGTGATGGACCATAGGTACTACATAAGTAGTATATAAATTAAGATGATGGACCATAGGGTACTAGCATATATAGTATATAAATTAAGAGTGATGGACCATAGGTACTACATAAGTAGTATATAAATTAAGATGATGGACCATAGGGTACTTGCATATGGAGTATATAAATTAAGAGTGATGGACCATAGGTACTAGGGGCCCCAAGTGGCCGAGTGGTCTAAAACGCTCACCGTTACGGATCACTGCCATCTCACCTCTGTCTGCGTGGGTTCGAGTCTCGGGCTCGGCCAATGTGGTTATGTGAGAAAGCTTGCTGGTAGCTTCTCGTGGGTCAGTGGTTCTTTCCGGGTTCTTCCTCCACCATTAATACTGGTCGCCATGTATAGCCTATCTTGTGCTGAAAAATGACGTTAAACCCTATGACAACAACAACAACCATAGGTACTAGCATAAGTAGTATATAAATTAAGAGTGATGGACAATAGGGTACTAGCATAAGTAGTATATAAATTAAGAGTGATGGACAATAGGGTACTAGCATAAGTAGTATATAAATTAAGAGTGATGGACAATAGGGTACTAGCATAAGTAGTATATAAATTAAGAGTGATGGACAATAGGGTACTAGCATAAGTAGTATATAAATTAAGAGTGATGAACCATAGGGTACTAGCATAAGTAGTATATAAATTAAGATAATGGACCATATGGTACTAGCATATATAGTATATAAATTAAGAGTGATGGACCATAGGGTACTAGCATAAGTAGTATATAAATTAAGAGTGGTAGACCAAAGGGTAGTAGCATATGAAGTATATAAATTAAGAGTGATGGACTATAGGGTACTAGCATAAGTAGTATATAAATTAAGAGTGGTGGACCAAAGGGTAGTAGCATAAGTAGTATATAAATTAAGAGTGGTGGACCAAAGGGTAGTAGCATATGAAGTATATAAATTAAGAGTGATGGATCAGAGGGTACTATACAGATTCAGGGTGCTGTGCCATAGGGTACTAGCATAAAGAATATATAAATTGGAAGTGCTAGACTGTAGGGTACTATGAGTAGGAGGCATTAAATAAACAGGGCACTTGGGGAATGGGATATTTTATCTTTTTGATGACTCTTGTTGCTTTTTTCACTGTAAGATTGTGGCACATGCATGTTTGTGAAAATAAAAAGATGCATTTATTTTTAGGAGAATTATTGGCACCTTATAATATTAGATCACAGGGCTTACTTAGTTGTATTAGGATTTTATCAAGACCGATCACAGAATAAGAATACACTGAAACCTGCCTATAATGGAATATAAACAGTTGATCCCATATGGATTGGTTTTTGCTTATATGCAGGTTGAAAATTTTAAAGAAATAAAAAATTGATTTGCATAATGTTGTTCTTAATGATTAGTATCTATTGTGTTGAAGTGTTTCCTTATGCACGTTTCATGGTATGTATGCTTATGTAAAGAAGTTTTAACAGTTCATGGTAACAAAACTCCACAATATACAGTTTAGTCTCAAGTTTTCTCTTTTTCATTATCATATTTTTTTCCTGTGCGTACATTTTCACATGTGTATCCTTATCAGACATATTATGTGAAGGCATAACTATTAGTCTGTCTGTTAACATTTTCTTGTCCAGTAATTATGTAAATCTCAGAGATTGGCATGAAATTTCACCAGATGTATATTATGACTAGACTGTCTGTTGCATGTCATAGCAAGGTTCCCAGCTTGGGGGACATGTAGACAGAAAGGAACAATGCAGCTTTGTGACATGTTTCTTTCTCAGGGCTGCAGGCATTAAACCACTCAAGAGATACTGAAATTTGACCCAGGTACATATTATGATGATTCTAATTGATTTATACCACACTTGTTAGGTCAGGACAGCCAACTCATTTTTTTTTTCCTTTGGAAGGCAGTTATCTCTCATTTCCTCCTCATGATTAGTGTTGATATATGTTAAATGTGCCACTAAAACTAACAACAAAATTATAATGACACTAACATGTTGTGATTTACAAGTTCTTGTGTATAGGCAGAGTGGCACATTGATTGTCACTGAATTCACAATATATTAAAGAGTATATTTCCTATTTTGAATTAGGTGGTTTAGATGATGCCTTAAACAACATCTTAGACCTGTGCCAGGAGCAGAACGTGCCTTTTGTGTTTGCCCTGGGCAGAAGAGCGTTAGGGCGAGCTTGTGCAAAATTAGTTCCTGTCAGTGTCGTTGGAATTTTTAACTATGAAGGAACTGAGGTAAGATGCCGTCATAAGTAGTTAACATTTAATGTACAGACTTTCAGAATTTCATGTCTCAATGTAGAGCTCTTGATGGATGTACATGTAGCAACATCCTAGTTATAAATTGTGTTGCATATCATAGGCAGGACACTGGATTCAAGGTCATAACAGGATAAAATGCAGAGCTGTTTACTCCAACAATTGTACAATAGTATAGAAAATTTCATGAAAATACAAACTACAATTCAGGGTGTGTATTTTACAGGCTATATCTTTTACCTCAAGGATTCATTCTTGAAATAGATCTAGTAATTTATTATGCCCTTCATTTCTGTCACTGAAGAGCTTGAGAATGATAATTGAGGTCAAGCCTGTGAATGATGCTGTGATTAACAATTGACAAGTAACATAAAGAGATGGAATTTTTGTGAATAACAACAGATAAGATGGTGAAGACATGCGTCAAGTATTGTGATCTGTCAGATTCATGCAGTTATGTCACACAACAAGTTTCTTTTTTTATACTGCATTCTCTACCTGTATTAACTTGTATAGAAGGGAAGGGTAATTGGCATGATAGATTATCAGCTTTACTAGAAATAGCTACATACATACTTTAAAACAATTTATCTGTCAGTTTTTAGGATGACAAACTACAGACAAGAGGCTAAAACTATGGACAGATTTTTATAAGTTACTGATATCTTTCAAAGTAAACAAGTCTGAAAAGGTAACTTGGGGCTTTTTAATGTGGCCTGTGGTTTCTTTCCTCTGGTCTGCATCTTTTGAAATGGACAAACATTTAAGGAGATTTTACCCACATGTACTGAGGTCATCACAAATGAAAATGTCGCACAAGTGTATTTTGTTTTTGTACAGAATTCTGCCTGTAGTGGCTTGCAAGATCCCTTAAGGCTCATCATAAAGATGTTTATTCTTTGAATATATTCCTCTATCACATTAGCATGAAGAATTTAAGCCTGATACCTCCAGAATCTAGCACTACTAAAAGATGAAAGATTTGTCTTTTCTATTATATCATGTAGCCAAAGGGCAATAACTCAATTACCCCCCTTTCCACCACTAGATGTTTGCCGTTTTTTAAGCTTTGCATCATACACAGCACAATAAGAATAAACCTCCTGTCAGATCTTTCACTGTGTGTGAAAGTTAACCCATAAAATTTTGGATTTATTTGGAGTAATATTGATTCATAGACCAGTGGTATACATTATATTTTAATTTGGCAGATATTTGGTGAAATTTATCAATTTCTCGGACTTGGTCATTTTAGACTGCATGGTAGAGCATAATATCATCGATGCATGTTGACTTTGAAGTGTTCATAAACACTGTCTTTAGTTCATACACTCTGTTTATAACTTGTATTATTTAGCAAATTATTAACACACTGACGTGTAATGTATCTTTTCTATTATTTTATTGTTTTCTAAATGCAGTACATGCAAGAAAGTTAAAGACAGTGAAGACATGCATATACCAAATATACCTCTTCTTCCCCTTGCAATTTGTGGTCTGAGGACAACTGGTGTGTTGTACTGCAAAATTCAGCAAAAGGCAAAGAGAAGAGGGTAAAAGCACACAAGACCAGTATAGATATACTAAGTATTCATCCAAATACAGATTCATTTGTGAGCCTTGTGGTGGATGCTACAGGGGTCTTGCCCCAGCCAAAGTACAGAAGGATGACGCATTCCACCACATTGACTTTGGCAGATTTGGGGAAGACAAATGCAGATATGTTTAGCCAGCCAAACTGTCCCAACACAGATTATGGGAATCTTAGAGCCAATGGTTTAGGCAGACATACATACATATATATATATATATATATATATATATACACACACATACATACATACATATATATACATACACACACACACACACACATATACATATAAACATATACATATAAGGAGGGGAATTATCATGAAAGATCGATCCATGTATTCAAACCAACAGTTATACATAAAATCAAGAAAATTGTGTTGAAAGAAGGTTGTGGAAAATCCATCCATCCAACCATGCTTCTGGCACAACCAGTACTGAAACCAAGCAGACCAGCTTCTGCATTTCCAACATCTGAACCATCCATTCTCCTGTCTAACCAAATGTCTGCCCAGGTGTGACAAAATCTGCTGTTTTCCATGCTTACAGCATGTTAGCATTGGTTTATTTAGAGACGCTGGCATTGCAATATCATTGATTCATGGCACGGGTTGTCCTGAAATGGAAGCAGGTGAGGACCAAGAGTATTCACAGTGATTCTGAGCAACAGCCGTACTCGATTCCGACAATGGAGAGGACAGAGTTTAGTTTCAAGGCTGCTACAGAGGAGATATACTGCCAGTCATGGAATGCTGTATGGCACATGACTATGTAGTCAAAACATGTCAACATCACACTGAAGAAGAATCTTTCTGGCTGATTTCAGAAAAACTCAAGAGGATTAAAGACCACGTGATCCAGTTAATGCTAAAAGATTCTGTTTGGGAAGTCAGGTACCACATTTTTGTCATGCTGGTACAGCACACATTCCACTACCTACCATAATGAACACCTGCCATTGGATAAGAATGTATTAGTATTTAAGATGTTTGCCCCACCATTTTAAAAAGTGGATAAAAATGTGTTTCCTGCCACATTGAAGCTGGTTGTTGCCTTGTCTTCAGTGTTGGATCTGGACTTGGTGGCAATTTTCTGACTTGTGGAAGAATCAGTTAACCAGCATGCCTGAGACTCATCAGCCTGAATTGCTTATGTCATTAACAGGGCTGCTCACCATCCAATGGCTAGTACATTGACTGCCTATGCCAATCTTGACTTGATTCATTGCTGAAACCACACCTCTCCCTGGCTTTATGGATGACTTCAAGATGCCAGCAGACAACAGTCGAATCAGACTAGAAGGCAGTCTCACAGGGGATGTAAGAAACCAAGTTTCTCTACTCCCAAGCCTTCTGTTTCCCTGGCACTGCTTGGGTGGCCTAAGTGGTTAGAACATCCGCCTTGAATGTGGGAGGTCACAGGTTCTAACCCCAGGCGAGTCATACCAGCATTAAGAGGTTAGTGTTGGGACTGGTCGACCTAGTGTCAGGATAATGTGACTGGGTGGGGCAAGATGCTACCTACTTGCGGCATGATGCCCCAGTGCTAGACATCATTATAAACTGCCACACTGCAGATATTGTAGAGATATGACTGAACATATTTTAAAGCTACATTAAAATCCAAGTCACACACACACCTGTTTCCCAATGCAGATGGGTCACCGTTATATGCGCGAGTTACAAATGACTTTGCTGGCTCAGTGGTGCACCTTTTCGAGTCTACTTGACCAGAAGGTTAATATCACAAATAAGATATGATCATACCTGCATCAGTGGCACAGCCACATTTGGCTCAGAACAGGAATTCCTCTGGAGAAACTCCAACCAGACATCATGATACCTACAGATGCCAGTACACATGGCTGAGGAATCCACATACTGCTCTGCTTCAGGACTGGTGCAGAGTCAATAACATCATCCCTGTGAGTGCCTCAGTTTCTCAACTAGCTTTCTTCTCTAGCACCAGTTACCATCAAAGGCTACTGCTCGATCATATGTGACACATTCAGCACCATGGCGGAGGTGATAACAGTCAAGATATAGATCTATCTATCAGACTTGCTAGCCAATTTTGATTTGAATAGACCAAAATGTCAGCCTGTTTCCAGTCTGAGTAGTTTGAGCCATTAGACCAGACCTTCTTGAACCTTCTATTATAAAACAAGCCCTCGTTTCTGACAACATTAGCTTGCAGGGGGAGAGAGTTACATACCTTTTCAGTCAACCGGAGCTATCTTAGTGCAGATTAGATAGTTTGGTTATCTTCATGACACAACCAGGCTTTGTGACCAAGAATGTGGCCATCAGAAGAGTCTTCATATGCTCCCTGCCATCCTTTGATAAGTCAAGAGCAGCAGCCATGCAAGATCCTGTCCATACCCTTCAGCACTACTTGAAGTGCATAGAGACATGTTACGGCAACCACAAACAACTCTCTCTCACCCAGTGAATGCAGGAAAGCAGGATATCACCTCTCAAGCCTGGTCTCTTTGGTATAAGTGGGTTATTTGCTTAACATATTCTAACATCTCAAAAGATCAGGTTGCCTCATGTGGATTTCAGCTCATGAAATTAATGCAGTGTTTTGATCCGAGACATCGTTGAAGCCATTGGCTGACATTCAGAGTAAACCTTCTCGAGTTTTTATCTTGGGGATTGAGCTTTGCAGAGAGAAAATCTGAACCTTGTGGATCCAAATGACAACCAGACCTAAGTAAACACCAACACAGCATCACACCAACACCAGTGAATTTTGAAGGTAAGATTTCAGTAATCATCATCTTAACATGATAGAGCAATCACGGATCACGTGACCATAGGCAGTTTTGCTTTAAACAGTAGAACAGGATATCATTCATAAAGGGAATCCAGTCTTTCCTTGAAGGGTACCCAAGGTAAAAGTAGGATGCTCAGCATTCCTTCCACCTGTTTCCTATTCTCCTAATGTTAATCTATGGGGGATTACCAGGATGCATTACTTGAAGACTCTCCCAACCACTCCACTAAACAAGCATTCTTGTTGGTAGTTGACTCAACTAGGTGGTATGGGGAGGTAATGAGCAAGAGTTATTGCCCTTTGTGATGTAAACGGGAAGGCAGATATTTGTCTTTTAGATTTTGGATTCAGAGGGTAGCAGTCATATTTATAATGTTAATGTGATTGGGTAAGTATTCTAACAGAAAGATAATTTACTATACAGTTTGCTTTCACTATTATTAAAGATTGTTTTCCTTTTCAGGAAAATTTCAAGCAATTGATTGATTTAACACAGAAAGCTCGAGATGCTTACGGAGATATGCTGGCACAGATAGAAAAAGAGTTACAAGAAAATCCTGTTCACCTCTCAACATCCACTAATATGCCCCATATCTATGCTCATATGGGACACTCTAGGACGCCATCTGGTTGTAGTGCTATCTCCTTCACCAGTAGTATTCTTTCTGAGCCGATATCTGAAAACTATCCACAGTGTGAGCCAGAAACAGATAGTAAAGGTTATGAGATAATAAAAAACCCTGCACAACTTGGCCAGCGGGTGCTAGGGAATTCCAGCAGCAATATTTGTTCTACTCAGTTGACATTGGATCCATCAGTGTTAGAAATTGACCCAGGAAATGAAGCTGACACAGAAGATTTGATTGACAGTACAAGAAAACGAAAATTCAAGAATCTCTTGAAACCAGGTTTTTGCAGAAATGAAAGAGATGTTGATTCCTGCATATCCCATGATACTATGGAAGACCTTCCACACATAGATTCTATACACAGTAGTAACTATGACCTCAGTACTGAAATATTATCCCAAAATTCTAGTAGGACACTTGAAAATTGTGAGGCCTTGTCAACTCATTCATCCAAAACCACACACTCGTCAAAGACTTATGGAGATGGAAGTTCCACTCTTGTAGGGGAGCAAATTGGTGTTGAGGGTATCAAGTTGGACTCTCCTGAAAATGATGAAGAGACTGTAGCAGAAAACCCCTCATTGGGAAAAAGCAAGACTGTTGATAAGGAGAGAATTCAGTTGTGGGTAAATCAGTCACAGACACAGCTTGCAAATCTGGAAGAGGAACCAGAAGAGCATCAGTCTGACACAGACAAAGGGGAAGAGGAAGCAGATGAAACAGTAGATGGTTTGTAACAATGAAGCTGGATTTTAGCAAGTCTGGAAGGTCGCAAACGGATCACAAATAATCATTTGAGCTTCTGTACCAGAATTGTGTGGTAGGAAGATAAGGTCATTAATTTTTTACATTTATGTCTCTGTTTTTTATATTATGGCTTTCATGATGATAAAAATAACATGATAGTTGTTGCAGGTGGAATGTTTGTAAAAAGACTTTGTTTTGTATCATAATAATTGTAAGTGATAATTTGCAAAAACGTTTAACATTTTTAGATGCGTACAGATACTGTTGTGTGTATTTTAAGTATTCTTATAGAGTACATACATGTAACGATAACTAAAAGTAGATCATAGGGTTTTATTGGAATGATATTTTCACATTTAAAAAAACTACATATGAATTTATATGACAAATTATTTTTTAAGAATCAAATTTACTTGATAAACAGGAGCACTTGTTAATTTTTCTTGTACCAGATACTTCGAAATTTTCATGTGCTGAATGAAGTAGATGTTTTGCTTTTTGAGAAATACTTAATTTCATTGGTTACTGACCTGCTCCAAAAAGAAGAATGCTTGCCTTACAGTTGTTTTTATCCAAATTTTTCATTTATCCTCTTTGAAACAAATCCTGGTCTAAGACGGAGGACTTTAACATATCCAGTGAAACTTTTATGAAAATTGGATGATAGTTGTAGTAATTAATAGAGATTTGAAATATATTTGCTGTTTAGTATAAATCATATAGGTAACCCACTGAGTACATGGAAACAAAATGTAATTTTGTAAATATTCACACCTAGCTAGGTAATAAGACTGGTCTTTTAGCCATTGGAGTTTATGCTATGTAACAGTTGACAGACAAGAGGTAGGTTAGATATATACATGGACTTTACTTGGTCCTTTAGATTTTGGTTTACAGGGTCCAACAAATCTTGTGCACGGAAGCCCAGTGGCTGCCAGAATGCTATATTTTTGCTACCATCTGTTAATTTATTGTGGCCAAGTGGACTTCTGCATAATTTATTACATTTTCTCCAAGTCACAATTACCAAGGAGAGTACATAGGAATCTCCTATAAGAAGGACAATGAGAAACCTTGAAGCTAATAGTTTCATTTTAAAAAACCTTCTCCGGGCTTTCTGCAGGATTTAAGTCAGGATGTTAGGTTCCTTTCCTGGTAAGCTGTTGGGCTTTCTATCAGGTTTTGAAATTCATCAAACTGGTATTATATATTTAAGGAGTAAAACTTTTAGTGTCAATATCAGCTTGAAAGTTGTGTGATGCATGCATGTGCCATCATCGATAGTGTTTGTAAGCATATCATGTTGTTACATTTCAAATATTCATTTATCAAGACTGTGCCAATGAATACTTGTTATTGGCTGTTGTGATTTCTCATCATTGTTACCGTCCAAATGTTTAATTAAAGCAGTCATGTACTTGTTCAGGCATTCTTTCAGAATAAGTATTTTTTTCAGGTTTATGTGCAAAATGTTTACTGTATAAGATGTTGCCAGTAACCAAGGACGAGAGCAGTTTTGTGTGCAAGTTTCAGTAGGTTTCTAGAAGAGTGCAAGATATTCATGTAATATCAATTTCAGAGTAATTGATGCACATGGATAAAGTTTTTGCAGAAATCTTGAATTAAAAAATGAGTACGCATATGCTGAGAATTCAAAACATTTATTGTTTGCAAGTTTAATCTTAGATGCATTTTGTTACGAGTCTGTGCTCTTAAAATAAGTAACAGAAAAGAGTGAAGACAAGAAGCTTTGTAAAATTTAACAAATTTTTTTTTTTTCCATTGAATACAAAGTGAAAAATGAGAAAAAAGAACTTACGGTTTTATGAATTAAATCCAAAAGTAATCCAAGAATTAAAAATAGCAGTCCTAGTAATAAAAAGTCCAGAATGAAATCTGAAATTGAAGGCGATGACATATGTTGTGGTCAGCAAAGTGCTGATGTATCAACAGTCTCTTGTTGAATCACAGAAAATATTCCAGTTTTCAATTCAGTATAGATTCCAATACATGTCTTTATCCAAGAATTTTGTTAGAGCACTTTTGTATATCGAGGGAAAAGAATCACTTGAATTCAGTAATTTGAAGAAAATAAAATTTCAACCCAAACTGGTCACAACATAATAGAACTTAACATGTCAAATGTTTTAAGCCCAACTGAATAAACCTTTATCAAAACAACAGTTATATACTAATTAAGACGCAAAACAGATTCCCGGATGAGTGTCAAAAGTTCATTCTTCTGGAAAAAATAGAAGTTTGTACCAATTGATATATGCTACTTGTCACGTAGTCCAGGTATGACCTTGACTCAACGATTCTTACTCTGAGAAAGATAAAAAAAATAAACAAAAAAAGTTTACCAAAACTGTCACTGATTTTGGAACAAGGTCAAGAACTAGATACAATGTTTCTATTATTAGTTGTTTATAAAAATAAAAAAAATAAATTCTGGACAATGTCAAATCCAGTAAACAATGTTACATTACAATAGCATGTAATGGAGTTAAAACAAAACTTGAAACTAAGAAATAAACAATTAAATTAAATATACATAACAATTTATTTTCTTTATCTTCAGTTTTGATAAATTACATGTACCTCACTTGTTCAGTAATAATCAGCTAATCACTGACCCACTTGGATGAGGAAACTAATGTAACATAAGCTATGAAGAAATAATGTTAAACAATATGGTATGATTTGGTTGTACTTCTTGCAGTAAAGGTTACAATTAGAGTAGGAGTGTTTAAGCCAGCATACCCTTAGCATAATAGGTTGTTTGTTTTTTTTGTTTTTTATCCCCACTGTATGTAATTTGGGATATACAGCTATATTTGTGCTTATATCGTTTTGTCGGTTCATAAACATTTTCAGTTTTGGAACATAACTCTCAAAATGGTTCTTGGTATATTAACTAGACCTGGTACGCATGTAAAGCAAGTTGTGTAGAGCCACCTTTTGATACTTAGAATTTTCACCATTCATTATTTCTTAATTTGCCATTGATATAAAGTGTAGTTTATGTTGTATATAAGTAAATAATAATAAACCATAGGATACTAGAACAAGAATTTTAAAAATTTGAAAGTGTTGGACCATACATAACTTTAAGTAGGTGTCTCTGCATATAATGAAAGGGAGAGGAGGCAGTATTTCATCTTTGCATGAGATGAAAAATGTTTCACAACACAATTAATGTTGAATGGATATCTATAAAGTTAAGATTTTGAAAAAACAAATGTTATCTATTGTGCATGCATAAGTTATATCAAAACTTGAACAGAATTAAGTGGCATTAAATGGGCATTATACTTTAAATTTCACATTTATGGATGGGTCAGACACTATGGGATTGCTGAGACTGGTGTTTAGAACCCAGGAGAAGGTCTGCAATTATATGTTACCTTGGGTTCAAGCCCATGATCAAGCTATCAGGAATTTCTTGCATTCAGGAAAATAAAGAGTTCAAATTCAGTATAATATTTCATGGTTTAGGCAAGAAAAAACAAGCATCATTCGATTAGAGAAATTAAAGGATAGCTACTATGAGGAAGTAGATTTGGCACGTGTTACTATCATTGTCCTATGAGGTCTTTTGTAATAAAGTGAGATAATCTTAAGACAGTGTGAGGTCTTTTGTAATATAGTGAGATAATCTTAAGACAATGTGAGGCCTTTTGTAATAAAGTGAGATAATCTTAAGACAATGTGAGGCCTTTTGTAATAAAGTGAGATAATCTTAAGACAATGTGAGGCCTTTTGTAATAAAGTGAGATAATCTTAAGACAATGTATGTGAGGTCTTTTGTAATAAAGTGAGATAGTTTTAAGGCAATGTTGTAAATAGCATGATTTATTTATGAGAGTTATTTTCATAAGCAATGATAATAAGGTCATTTTATTGATACCTTAAATTGACAAACATATTAAAAGCACAGTTATTTATTTTCTTTTTCAAATACATTACTTGATCATAATACATTAGGAGAACATCCATTCCTTCACAGATCCAACCCTTTAAAACTGAAAAGGATGTTAACAATATCTTTCAGTTTGTTCTAGAAATAAAAGTACTTAAATGTCATCTGATGGACATTTGAGAATTCATCATGGACTAACACCAAGTTTAAGCTCTGCATGACCCAGTACTCTCTGCAACAATTTAACATTCTTTGACTTGTGACGATTCCCCAAGTAAATGACATGAAATCGGTTTTGCAACGTGAAAAAGTCTTGGCCTTGTTTATTGTACCCATCTACCCTGTTTTATATTGATTGAAGAAGCTTTAAGCCTCTGCCGCTGGAGTTATGTCTTCCTGTTCCATAAATTGCCACTTAAAGAATTCCCACATCTATTGACCTTGCAGCCAAAATAAAGACCAATGTTCTGTCCATTTTAATCTCTGATATCTTGCACTACCTTAAAAGGCAACTTCAAAACAAGACCCTGAAGGGGAGACCACTTTTATATGACTGCCATCTTGATATGCAAGGTAGTGAATGTTCTTCTCTTGTACAGTGATTAGGTAAGTATTATAGAAGAAATATATTCTGTTCCAAAACTTGGTTTCCCCTATACAACATATTCTGCATTCCATTTTTCAAAGACCACAAAACTTTTGACATGCCATTGTTTATTGTCCAATCATAGTACTTGGCAGTTTTCATTTTGTAGAGATTTTCCCTATTGGTACATCAATGTTAAGAAAATGCTTTCTGGCAAATAGTAAATAGTTTTAATTAATTATGGCTGAAAATGTTTTATTTAGTACTTGTAAGTCAACTTTAGTACATGTTAATAATGGTTTCTTTGCTTATCATTATTTTAGACTAATTGGAGCATACCTCTACCAGGTAATGTGAATTCATTTGCAGTTAATAGAATCCATATTAGTACACAACTCCCTCGATAACTTGCACCCTTATAACTCACAAACCCGCTTATAACGCAGGGTAAGGCATGGATCCCATTTTTTTAACCAGAAAATACCAAAAAATTTATTCCAATCTGTTGAACTTGAAGAAAATCGCAATCAAACTTGGTAACAGAAACTGATATCTTGCTTATTTTATCATTGAAAACATGTAGATAGGACCTGGAAATCTTAATCAACATTATGAAATATCAACTTTAAAAAGAAGTCCTAAAATTTGTTACATTTTCTTTCCAAATGACATTTTTAGTACACCATAATTAACGATACTCAAGGAAATTTTTGATCAATCAAAATGTCACTTATGCCTCGTGGAGGCAATATTTTGATAAGTTAAATAATTTTTTGTCTCAATTGAAATTTGTGTTCTAGTTCTATATTTTAGTTCCTTTTAAATGTAATCATCATAAATGCAATGTGCCTTGTTGTAATTAAACGTAAAATGTGTAAATCTACCGTAACACCTCTGTCTGCGAACGTTTCTCTGAGAACCTAATTAAGTGCCAACCGTGTTTTGATATCAGACTAGCGGAAACATTTGTTGTATTGTTGCACTAAATAAAAAGCAGGCCTCCTGTCCTATTTTCACATTAATTACGTCTTTTGAATCAAAAACTGAGGTGGAATAAACAAAAAATTTAAAAGGCATACAAATCCTATGTGCTTAAGGACCAGTGGCTCCGTTCGTATGTTGGGTAACTCATTTCAGTTGATCAATCGAACACTGTTATAAATGTTATTGTGTATGTAATCTGATTAAACTACCTTAAATTAACCTACTCAATCATAAGTGTGATTAAAGATAGCAAGGCAACCAAGCGAAATGATTACTTCATAAAATAAAGAGCTTTGTTTCACAGATACAGACCATTGTGTGGAAAACAAGTTTCAGAGAATTCCTGAATTCGCACATAGAGATATTCTCAAGGACGTTAAGAAGTTTCACCATTACTTGCAATGAAATCACGGCATCAATATTTTACTAACTGAACAATTCGAAAATTCAGTTTCGACATAGACAATTGTCTCACGAAATGTTGAGTTTTTTTTTTATAAAAAGGAATCTTGTTTGGTAGTATATCAGCATTTAGTCTGGTTCCTGGCTTGGTAGACTCCTTGTATCGCAAAAACTATTACACACCGCTCCGGGAACCAGACTAATCAACAAACACAAAAAGACATGACATAATACACTAGTGTTTTTGCGTACCATGTTGGTTGTTGAAACCAGTTGGAAACATGTTATCAATCTTTCAGATGTTGGACAGTTTGAAAATAATTGTGATTTATATAGAATAATGAACAACTTCAACAGAAAAAGCGCTTTATTGACAATTATTCTCGACACGATTATAAAACGAGGATTCAGTCAATAAACAGCCCAGTTACCCACCACCACCACCAACCCCGCAGTTCTCTGGATGTCTTCTGTCTAGCAGATTTTTGGGAGGTCCCTTGGTAACTTGCGCCCTCGGTTATAGTGCGGTCTCTGTTTTTGGACCCCGATGTGCATGAGTTATCAAGGGAGAGGTGTATGTATAGTTTTGATAGAAACAATAATTATAGGTCTAGCCTTGGTTGTGCACAAACAACACCATATCATCTTCATCATCTCACCTGGTTTTCAATTTATTCTGTTGGTTTTTTTTAATAATTTATGTGTATTTACATACTAAGAGGAATTCATCCATTTGTTGTTTTTTTCTTGCATCATTTTTCTCCATAAAACTGATGTAGAAGAAAATGCAGATTTTTTGTAAATATTTTGAAACTGTACATTTAAAGGAAAATTGATAATCTGTACGAGGTTATTTTTGAAATTAGACCATACTTGAATTGATATGGATATCACTAACACAAAATACAAGCCTAAGCATTTGCTTGTGGTTTTTTTTTAAGAAAACTGAAATTAAAAAAGTCGAGCAAACATTTTAATTTTAAATCCATTAAATTTTATAATCTGTTATCAAACCCTGATTTTGGCACAGTGTGTCACATTTAACAATCAGACAGTCCCATAGGGGAATGTACCTTAATGATTATGAAATAATAACCAATTTCTAGCAGTAGTGTAAAAACATCAGAAATCAAATTGAGTACCGTCTATATTTGCTTATAAATCAGGTCCAGCTGCAAATATCATAGATACTGATCTACCATTACATATGTGCCAGCAGATCGGGTCTGTGGGTTTATTCCTACTGATTACACTTAAAAACTTGTACAGATCCAGCTCTGCAGTTAGTGCAGATTGCAGTTGGACGTGAATTAAAATCTTTTCCATCGTAACATAGACCAGGGTTATTTTTTGCAATTTGACTTGAACAACCTTCCCTCTGTGACAGGGTTTAACTTGGGTATGGTATCAACGTCAGAATTAAAATACTGACTTTATAATTGCAACTCCTGTCATGTGAATGGAAACTCGACTTATTTGAATTGGACCTTGGAATAATTGGTAGATAGTTTTTTTTTTCTTAGCCGTTCATTGTCCAGATTAGAAAAAAGAATAACACTACTTGGTTGGGTAACAAAATCTTCAAAATTATATGTGTCCTTTTTATCATTCTCATGGTGACATCTATGAAATGTTAATCAATTACTGTATGAATCATGTTATCTGTCTGATACACTTAACATGGTCTGTTATAATTACAATTATTCATAAATTCAAGAAAACAAATCTTAAAGATCAAATTATACTCCTTAAGTATTTTATGTAAAATCTTATTAAAAACCTGATTCCTTGAAAAATAAATTTGTTAATTCAAATTGGTTCATCAAAAGTATGATACAGTCCATTGACATAGCTGATCTTTCTCCTTAAACAGGTGAAATATATTCTGGGTAACAATGGCAGACAGTTCAACGGTGCAATTCTCTATCAGTTGAGATATTTTCATTGAAATTATTGCAGTTGTTTAGAGTCATAATTCAGAGAAAGAAATTCCTGTTACCAAAGGAACATTTCTTGTTTTGGTACCAGTAAAGGTGTGCTGTGCTAACAATTTTTTCAGACTTTGTTCACTCAAATTACTATTTAATATTTTCATGGATGTATCAGATTTGCTTCTCTTGGAATTGCACTAAAATACTTTCTTGATCTCAGAATGTCACAATCCATGTTCACCACATATTTATTGAACTATGATGTTTCATGTGTACATTTTTCTAGTCAGGTCTCCAGTAATTTTCATATACTGGCGAGAGAGCAGAGGAGGTTATGGAATGGTCAGTTGTCCATTGTCCATCTGATAGCACAAGTTTATTATTGCTATTCTCCTTCAGCTACTTGGAAGATTGCCATGAAACTTTACACACACACACATTGACCCCATGGTTGACTGGTCCTAAGTGAAAATTGTGCTGTACTGACATCCATTGGCCATCTTGAAAATTTTTTTATTGCTACTCCTCCTGAAGGGATGGTCATATCATCCTGTAGTTTTCACTAAAAGATATCTTATGATGTCTAGTTATCCTGAATGAAAATAGTGCTGATGTGAGGTCCATTATGGCCACCATGGCAGTTATTTTGAAAATTGTTCTATTCCTACTGCACCTGAATGCTTGGAGTTTTCACTGAGAGACTTTTTATAATGCCTAGTTGGTCCTAAATGAAAATGGTATCTATCTGACATCCAGTATGGCTGCCACAGGGGCCATTTAGAATCTTTGTGTGTGATTGGGATTTTTAACATTGCTTTAACAATTTTTCAGTCATATCACTATGATCTTGGCAGTTTATAGTGATGTCTAGCATTGGGGCATCATGTCCCACCCAGTCACATTATGCTGACATGACGCCAACCAGTTCTAAAACTAACCTCTTAATTCTGAGCACCAAGCAAGGCAGCTGTTGGTATAATTTTTATACGTCTTTGGTATGACTGGGTGGGGGGGAATGAACCTGCCTCCGAGGTGGACTCTCTAACCACTTAGGCTACCAGAGTGTTCTTGAATCTTATTGTTGCTACACCTCCTGAATGGATTTGCATATCAACATGGGGTTTTTGCTAAACAACTTCTTATAATGTCTAGTTAACCCTCAAAGAAAATTGTGCCTATCTAATGTCCAATATTGTCCACTACAGTGACCATTTTGAAAATCTTCTAATTGCTACTTCTGCTACATAAATATTCATATCAACATGAGGTTTTCACTAAAGACTTCTTATGAAGTCTAACAGGTCCTGAATAAAAATTATGCCAATCTGACATCTGGCAGTCATCTTAATAATCTTATCACATTTCCACTTGAACAGAAAGTCATACTGATGTGGGGTTTTCACCAGAAGTCTTCTTATGTTGTCCAATTGGTCTTCAGTTAAAATAGTGCTGATTTGACACCCAATATGGCCACAATCTTGTTATTGCTGATCCAGAAGAATGGAAAGTCATATCTTGAGAATATTATCCACTCCTGTCCAAAGGGATGGCTATATCAAGATGGGGTTTTCACCATTATACTTCTTATGATATCTAGTTAGTCCTAAATAAAAACTGTGTTGTATCATTTTGTCACTACATGTCTTCAATGACATGTTGTTGTCACTTGATGATTTTTGATGGTATCTACTTTGTCCTAAATAAAAATGGTGTTGTATCATTTTGTCACTACATGTCTTCAATGACATGTTGTTGTCACTTGATGATTTTTGATGGTATCTACTTTGTCCTAAATAAAAATGGTGTTGTATCATTTTGTCACTACATGTCTTCAATGACATGTTGTTGTCACTTGATGATTTTTGATGGTGTCCTAAATAAAAATGGTGCCAAGCTGACCTTCATTGTATACATCATAGCAGCTTATTTGAAAATACAGCTAAAAAAAAGAAATTCAGATTCCAGGAGATTGTTTTGGGCCATTGTAGAATCAGTCCCTTCAAGGCACATTTTAACTGTACCAGCACATACAAAATATTTGCTTGTATCAAGCGAATAATGGATATATTTCAGGTGGGTTAAAAACTAGTATTTTCATGAGTGGTGAATCCATGAATAAAAGTACTTTAGTTTTCCACTGACAAATGAAAAATAGCCATTATTCCCTCTAAACAAGCACATATTCTTTTTTCTTTATGCTAAAGTTTATTTTATTGACTGAAAGATTTTATTTTTTTGATTATTGACTTGTGAATTATCAAAATTCTATTGGAAAATCCACTAATGTAGTGACTAACATAAAATAGAGGATGTTTGCTTGAAATGAGTGATAATGGATACATTTAATAGAGTTCATGAAAAACACTATTTTCATGAGTGACAATTCATTTATTGACTTGTAGCAAGCAGATATTCTTTTTATTTTATGCTTCAACTTATTGGCTAGCAAGCTGTACTGTATTACAGCTGATTTCTTACTTTATGTCTGCAGTTTATGTTCTGCTGTGTTTAGTGATTATTTAAACAGAAAATACAAGCAGTTAAATATCCTTCCTAATTGAAAGTAAAATAGCATGTTCAGAATTTTTTTTTACTCTTGCTGGATTTCAACTCCAGTCTTCTTTCTATTGAGGCAGCTATGTTCACCACTCTGCCACATAAGCATAAAAAAAATAACTTTGAATTTCATGGTTATCTTGTTATCGACGCAGCAGTGAAATTAATTATTGTAATTCCAGTGAATTTCACAATTATTTTACTTGGAAAGTCCAGTAATTCACTGCCAAGTATAATAATGTATTGTTTGTCTTTAATATTTATTGACTCTATTTATAGTTCTTATTTTGTTGGGATCCATGGCAGTTTGAACCCTTTTGGCCATAAGATGGGAGAGTTGTAAATACCAAAGAAAGATAATGAATTATGTGGTTAAATGGCAAGTTTTAAAGTGTTTGTAACTGAAAACTTAAAATTATTTTTGTACAATAAGCTGATCTTGACTTAGAAATACTGTCAGCACAGGGAATGTATGTAATATACTAATCCCAATAGATTTGAATTATTAATTTTGTGGAAATCTCACGCTTTTATATTTTTCTCTTTAGAGCATCTAAATATAAGTGACTAAACTAAATCAAATTGAAAACTATTGTAGCTGTTAATTGGTATATTGCAAGCCCATTATTATAGTTTCATCATGCATTGTTAGCAAAATAGTGTCCCAGATTGTGTGGACTTTTAATTTTCACACAGCACAGATACATCAGGTTACTTACCATTTTTACTTGCTTTTAAGTAGCATAATGCACTGGCAGATCTGGATCAGTGCAGTTTGTAAAGAGTAATCAGTGGAACAGAAAACATGGACCCTGATCTGGCAGCATATTATGCAATGGTTGAGCAGAGTGTATGTTGTTTGCAGTTTAAACAGACTTCAAAGCTATCACCTATAGTATTTGCTGTTGCAGTTTTCATTGTTGTAGTGCTAATATTTCTTGTAATAATGAAATGTTATTATTTTGTCATTTTCTCCTTTCACTTTTATTGTTTGATGTAATATTTTGACTGATTCATTAACAAAGTTGTTAAAAATGTAGGGCTTTGACAAATCTACCATTGATTGATCAATAAACCTATCATGCCAGATATTCTTTGCCTTGTCATCATTTTTCTTTTGGCATAAATGATATTAATTCTTTAATTGCATTTTTAATTTGGATAAAAATATTCTTTTGAATGAAGAGAATTCTTGTATGTATGTAATATATATATGCATGTATGTATGATGTTGGTTAGTTGCATTTTAACTGAAGAACGATGTGTGTGTGTGCACTCCAGGTTTTTTCACTCAGTTTCTGGACCTGGCTTTTCATATTAGACTAGTTGGATTATCATGGGGAACCAGACTAACCAGTGCTCCAAGTACTAGTATTTCATTGACTATGTCGTCATCAACAGAAGCAACAGGTAGGATGTCCGGGTGAAAAAGGCAATGAGAAGTGTAGAAGGCTGGACTGATCACAGACTCTAGTCCAATATCCAGATTCAGTCTAGCAAGGCAAAAAAGTGCACAAGAAGCTCAGTGTCACCAAACTGAAACGGGAGAATATTAAACATGCATTTGTCGAAGAACTGCACAGCCAACTAGAAACAATTGATATGAACTCCAACAGTGTCGAAGAAAACTGGGTTATCCTTTATAGACTCCTGATCCCACCACAAGTAAACATCAAGAGTAGCTTGATGAGAATGATGCAGCCATACAGAGACTTCTCAGTGAGAAACATCAGCTACAAAAGGCTGGTTTAGAAGACAGCACTTCATCTTCTAAGAAAGCAGCTTTCAGTAACATCAGGAGGACTATCCAATCCAAACTCAGGGTTGCAAGACTCGTGGGGCTCATGGTTGAGCAACAAGGCAGTTGAGATACAGTTCTGTGCTGACAGGAATGACAAGGAAAACCTCTATGCTACTTTGGAGACAATCTACAGGACACAGTCATCAGAACCTCACGAGTACATCACACTGCTCACTGACAAAGGAAAAAATACAAAGAACGGCAGAACACTTCAGCAATATCCTCAGTCAACAATCATCTATCATTGAGGAGGCAATTGATCGACTATCTCAAGTGGAAACCATCACAGCACTAGCTGATTCTCCAGCGCAGACTAAAACTGAATAAACATGTGGACTGCTGTCAAATAGCAAAACTTGGAGTGGATGCTGTACATGCAGAAGTCTACCAAGCGGGAGGTACGTACATGGCAAACAATCCTGCGACAACCTTCTGGGCATTTATTTGCTGTCAATATCAGACAAAATCCTTGTCAGAATTCTGCAGAATTGCCTTGTGCATCATATTGGTCACGGTTTCCTGAGTGAGAGCCTGCGTGACTTGGGAAAGGACGATGGACAACATACCTGGTGTTTGCAGCTCGTCAACTCAAGGAGAAATGCCTCCAACCTGTCAACGAAATTCTTAGACCTTACAAAAGCTTTTGACACAGTCAGTCGTGGAGGCCCCTGGAAGATCGTGAAAAAAATATGATCACCCAGAGAAATTCATCGAGATGGTTCTGTAATTTCTTGATGACATACTCGCTCGTATCGTGGACGACGGCGAATCATCTGAACCATTCCCAGTCATCAGCGGGATTAAGCGTGGTTGTGTGTTGGCTCCAACCCTCTTCACGATGATCAATGCTTACGGATGCCATTCGTGATTATGATACTGGAATTGACATCAGATACCGGACTGATGACAAATGCTTCAGTTGGAGTAGACTGGAGGCAAAAGGCTAATTTGCAACAAGTGACTGCTTGTGATCTCCTATTTGCTAATCACTGTTGCCTGAACGCCAAGTGCGACACGGTATGGACAATTTCTCCTCAGCTTGTAACAATTTCGGTCTCGCAGTTAGTATCAGGGAGACAGGTGATGCACTAACCTGCACCAGGAAAACCTTATTTAGAACCTATCATTGTAGTAAATGGACAAACTCTCCTTGCAGTGGAAAAATTTCACCTATCTGGGCAGCACACTGTCACGTGCAGTCCACTTATATATGATGAAACAAACACCATAATTGCTAAAGCAAGTGCGGCCTTTGGCAGCTTACTCGCAAGTATTTGAGAACAGAGGCATTAGTCTGCGAACAATATTGACGGCGAACAAAACCATTTTGTTGCATCCATTCTGCAAGCATCCAAAACCGGGACGGCGTGCAGACGCCATGCCAAGAAAATGAACCATGAACTGATAAGGATAAGATGGCAGGACAGGGTCCCAGACACTGAGGTTTTTACACAGGAGGTATTTAATGTGTCCAAATTCTGCTGATGATATGGATAGGCCACGTCACCAGGATGTCAGAAGAGCGACTACCAAAAAGATCTTCTATAGTAAAGTAAAGGAAAGTGCTGTCAGGGTGGTCCGAAGAAACGCTTCAAAGATTCCATCAAGTCATCCATGAAACATTTCACCATTGACCCTGAGTCGGAGATCTCGCACAGAATCGCTCTACCTGGTGCGGCTTCATCCATGCTGGAGCTACAGACTTTAAACTGAGAATAGCAGAGACAATGCAAAAGCGCGAGCAGCGTAAATCTCAAAACAGCAGCACGTCCTTTATTGATCAAGCAACCCAAGCGGCATCTCCTGTCCAGAGTGCAATAGACAGTTCAGAACACAAATTAGCCTGATCAGTTACTCACGCACTCAAAGGAATCAAACCAGTTAGTGATGTCACGATTGTCTTCGAACCCGAAAGACGAGTAGCGGGTTTTTTTCACGTGAGAGAATAAATTTATAAATGGATGAATACGTTCTTAAATAAGACATTCCACCGCTTTGCCTGTAATAATATTACAAGCCAAAAATGTTAAATTGGAATTTTACAATGTTCAAACTCGAAAAAGAAGATTATACAAGCCTAAATCTTTTATGTCAAAATATTTTGTTGAAATATCGAGCTTTGCTACCGATGTGTCCAGTCTCATCTATATTTGTCTCAGCAATTTATACGTGTCAAGGAATTCATAAAATTATTTGTATCCAGTCAAGGAGTAAGTATATTTGAAAGACAATCTGGTTTGCACTGGTTTAAGACTAGATTTTAATTAACTTAAATCTATTTATGTAAAAAATTGAAAGATATACAAAACAACATTGTATGGTTTCATAACTAGCTCCCATTCCCAACACCGACTACACGAGATACAGATAGTGTATATGTGGTTGATCTTTTTATATAAATGCTAGGTTTTATTCACAGAATATGCACCTCTTCCCACCCCTCTCGCCACACACACAGCGTAGAGATACTTCTCCCATTCAGAGCCATTTCCACTAGAAAATGGTCCCGCAGAGTACCCACCTGGTCAAATAAAATTACATACTAAAGACTACAATATTTGCTATCTTATTTGTACAATGAATTTAAATTGTATTGCCATGAACGTTAACAAATGGGGTTAGGCTACAAGTTCTTACAACTTAGATTAGGCCCTTTCCCTACAGTTGACAAGAAGTTTGGATAGCGGCACCAAATTAATATGATTTTATACAATTATATGTAAACATGCGCGATTCGGGACAAATAGTAATAAGAGAGGAAAATAAGGATGAGAGAGAATAAATTAATGATCGTGAGAGAAATTGCAGGAGGGTACATACACCATAACCAATGCAATAGCTAAAAATTAGGAATATCATGATTTTATCAAAATGACAATAATTACTTGGTGAGCGAAATCAAATCTTGAATGCTCCTTAATTATATAGAGCGTGACGTGTTTTTAATATATGTTTGGCACAAGCCATATCAGAAACTATTAAATACCAGACGATCAGTATAACAAATTATTCGTATCTCTGGTATATGGAAATGATTTGGATTTTAACCAATTTCCTTCGCTGTTCAGTATAAATATGCAAATATGAAATGGTATGCATTTTCTATATTATCAACACAAGCACACAATGGATTATCTCTCAGGTGGTTGGAATTTATATCATAATGGAAATCGCTAGAGTTATTATTATCGAAATCGATACAGTTGTCATCATGGAAATCGCTACAATTATCACTATGGAAATCGCTACAGTTATCATTATGGAAATCGCTACAGTTATCATTGGAAATCTCTACAGTTATCATCTCATTTCGAAATGAGATGCTACCGCAAGATCTTGGGCATCTCATACATTGACCATGTAACCAACGAAGAAGTCCACAACAGGATCCAACGAGCCATCGGATCCTATGAAGACCTCCTGACCACTGTAAAAAAGCGCAAACTGAAGTGGTACTGTCATGTCTCAAGATCATCTAGACTGGCAAAAACAATCTTGCAAGGCACAGTGCGAGGGTGCAGAAGAAGAGGCAGACAGAAAAAGCGGTGAGAAGACAACATTAAGGAGTGGACAGGCATGGGATTTGGAGATTTCCAAAGGGCAGTAGAGAACAGGGAAAGATGGAGAGCATTGGTTGTAAAGTCAACTGTGGTGCCCCAACAACCTCTTGGGTTAAGGGATTGATGATGATGATGATGATGATGATGATGATGACAGTTATTACTATGGAAATCGCCACAGTTATTATTATGGAAATCGCTACAGTTATTCTAATGCTAGCGTGAAGAGTAATATAATTTCATATCTACTAAATATGGTCAGGCACTTACGTTGTTTTAGCCTCTATTTTCCTTCTGAACATAGAATAGTTACTTTCACCTTTTATTAATTATTGGAGTTAATTTCAGACATGAACAGAAGAGTGTAGAAATGAATTTCTACTTATTTCGAGTCTGGCATTAATTCGATTAAAATTATTCATATTTTCTTAGATTATACCTGTTCGTCTCACCAACCAGTGATGTTAAACGTCGTTAGAAGTCAGCAATATAAAGAGAGACACCGTATATAGTTTTATGAAAATAACATACTTTAGGAAACTTAAGTTTCTCTGCCAAGGTAGGCCAATCATTTTGTTCATAAATTTTACAACACACAAATGCGTCTGGTAAGACAGCAATAATTCTCCATGTTTCCAACTGTAGTTTTTTTTGTTCTTTTTTTTAATTAAAGTCTTTAGCCGAACAGCCATTCCATACAACATTAGCAGTAAAGGACAGATGTGTGTAAAATATATCCTTTTTTAAGTTTTTCGGCTAAATTTATATTTAAGTACTTTCAAGGCAGTTCTCATTTTTTAGGTCAAGAGAAATATGTTATCAACATATTTGGTCCAGTTGCATAGGCTACTGAACGTTACGCCAGGATATACATATGGAACTCAATAAAAGAGGATTCCGTGCTTTTATTTTAGTTCAGAAGAAAACGGACTCTCGATTACACGAGAATAAAATTACATCAGTTTTGGTTGGAATTAAGTCAGCCAACCATTGCCTTGACCAATCGTCAATCGTTTGTAAATATGCGTTCAGTACATATTTAATTTCGTGAATATCTTTTGATGAAAACGCCATTGAGCTATCATCAACAAACCGTCGCGTTGTACTCGAGAGGTCGTCGCTAATCTTGTTCATATAAATAATAACGGACATAAAAAGAGCACTGTGGTAAGCAAACCGCAACATAGTGGCCGTTTTCATTATATTATGCTAAACTTATATAATTTATCAAATTGATAATGTTTAAAATTCCTGCTCTTTTTGTTTTATTTTTAATAAGAGTTATTCATACTAAAATGATTTAAAACTGAGTATTTAAATTAAATCCAAAATATAGTTCTGGAGATCATTTCACAAGGCATACTAAATTGCACGGATTAATAAACTCGACGAAACCTACAAGTACTACAAGCTTTTAATTTGATTTCAATATTGGTAAATTAATTGGTTTGATATGAAGTACGAGCATGTCTGAACGACTCGACATGACCCCACGCCATATCTTCTACATGTCTGAAAGCCTCGACATGACCCCACGTCATATCTTCTACATGTCTGAATGCATCGACATGACCCCACGCCATATCTTCTACATGTCTGAATGCCTCGACATGACCCCACGCCATATTTTCTACATGTCTGAACGCCTCGACATGACCCCACGCCATATCTTCTACATGTCTGAATGCCTCAACATGACAACACGCCATATCTTCTACATGTCTGAACGCCTCGACATGACCCCACGCCATATCTTCTACATGTCTGAATGCCTCGACATGACCCCACGCCATATCTTCTACATGGAGGACATTATGAGTGCGGGTTTCATGTATGGAGGGGTACTGCAAGTTTCACAGACAAAAGACGAGAAGGGGTATAATTCCGTCAGTGCCATATAATGGTTGTGGAATTGGGACAGTCAAAAAGAAGGCTTTGCGGAGACAGTGCAAATTGTAAGTTGCGAAGTATAAAAAACTTATACGGTTGGGAATGCACCTATCAGAATACCATCAACAAAAGAATACGATGAAAATCATGTTTGGGCTTGAATAGCAAGTATACGGCCAGTTATTTTTGGGACGAATTATTTTACTAGTACACATACAGATCTTAGATTAGAGTCAGCCGTGTGAGGATATACAAAAATCGATTAATTATAAGCCTTAAGCAATGTCCACAATCAATCGCTTGAACGAGCTGCTCCAAATAGGACAGATAACCCAAAGTGAATATGATCACGAGCTGGACGCACTTCCGGCGGTAGGAGCTCGACAGCCAGCCCCAAAACCAGATCCAGCCCAACCGACAGTTCTGGTTCTTAGGCGCAGGGTTGAGCCTCTATGCCCAAAGGCCAGTTCCGGTTTCGAAGCGCAGGACTAAACTTCCAGTTATTCCCGCCAATTATAGAGCGACTGGGAAGAGTCGGTGTGATTATAAAGTACAACCGACAAATTATACAAGACGTTCAAAGGTTCGAGGTAGACGCTTGGACATTTCTTAATACTTTGGAGCCCAGAGCGCAGGATGTCATCAACACGGAGCAAAGAATAAAGCTTAGACTCCCGTTGGCAGCACAGTTAGAGAAGGCTGCACCAGACCAGCAGAACGTCTCAATGAAGAAGCTGAGCCAGAAAGCACCAGAAAAGAGCATCAAAGACACGGCATATTTGTAGCCAACGCTACTGCAAGCATGCGAATAAATGTAGTTGAGTAGCAGGTCAGCCAAGCCAACGACTCATTTCAATGGTACATCGAATAGTGCGTGCACAATGGGTCGTGGTGTTATTTCGTCAGATGTGAGACACTTGATCTTGGCTTGTCGCAGTATCGCCAGTTGTGAGGTATAAGCTATATTCCGACGTCTAAATGCATTCCGCCCCTATCCATCATAAACATGAAGAACAACGAAAATCGCTGTTTGGAGCCGGCCATTATGTCGCTAAACGATAGACATCTTGAATGGCCAGACAAATGCAACCAGCTTCTGGGCGCGATAGATTTTGCTGGTACTGACTTTTTCGTAAATGTGAGCGACATTTGAAAATTGCGAAATTTCAGCGTTACAACCTAGAAATCGCTATGTCTTTGGCTGGAAAATGGTCATAGCGAGGAAATAACACCACACACTGTAAAACTATTGATTCTGACCAAGGACGAAAGAACTATTTGTGGATAAAATCCGCAGCTGTATGATACTTAATCACAACAGATGCAAGAATAAGAAGTACGTCTGCTGCCAGTGTCTCCACGGCTTTAGTCAGACGGCTAGTCCTACATGTAAGACCTCGACGCTGATATTTATGTTTTGGGCGTCTAGGTCTTACTGCCTAAATAACGGCGTTGTGTAGCGTGTTTTGATGTCGACTAACATCGTAACTAAAGTCAAATTTTCAGGAATATCTCACACAACTGACAGCCAATAATGACGCTTTTCTACAAAGTACAGCCATAATGTTTTAGTGAGACTTTACTTCCTCTGATGTCTTTTATTTAATAAATTCAAATTCTCACAAAAGAAATGGACCTGTTTTCAAGTTTCCTTGGCCTACATTTCAAATTGGCTGGAATGCGATGGAAGCCGATAATGCCGAAACCGGGTTAAGTTGAAGTATACTTTTAACGAAACGAATAAAAATATGTTAATATTGAAGAAAGTGTTTAGATAGCTTCGTTCTTATCATATTTTTAACCGATTTCGGTATCCCCGGCTTCCATTGCATTCCGGCCGACGGAAATGTAGGCCAACGGAACTTCAAAACATGTCCATTTGCTTTTGTGGAAATTTGAATTTAGAGTAAGTAAAGCCTGACTTAAACATTGCAACCTCAATTTGTAGAAAAGCGCTGACATGGGCTGTCAATATGTGAGATATTCCTGAAAATATGACTTGTCGTTCCGATGTTAAACGACATCAAAACACGCTAAACATAAATATCAACGTCGAGGTCTTACATGTAGGACTAGCCAGACTGCCCACACGAAAGACACGCGGTCATGGCGCCTGGAAATATCATTCTGTCGTCTGGTAACCACCAGCTCCATGCATTATTTATGTGGATTTCCATGCACTAAACTTGCGTGTGGAAGGTCCCGCCTACAATTCTGATAAAAGCAATATGCCAAAAATGCTGAAAAATCCCGTGTGACTTTAGCTACATAATCGTATGCACCGACTGAGTATGCAGCTGGTGTTATACCGCGTAAATGAGGCCACCTTCATCCAAAACCTCGAGGGCAAGATGGTCGAAATCCGGGATGTATTCCGAAATCTGACCGAGATGTATGTGGACAGAGAAGAAATAGAAAGCAGAGGATGCCAAGTCTGCAGCAAGAATTGTGCCACATTGCAAGTGTCGCGAGGCGGCTATCAAAGAATGTAACATCAACCTGCGCCTGGAAAATAAAGGTGCGACTTTTGCTGCATAATATACGAGGCTACAACGGTAACCTTATTATGAAGGCCACTGGGACAGTCTCGATAGAGACAATCAGCGCCCACCCAAATAATATGGAAGGGTACACGGAGTTTTCACTGAGGCAAATGTAGTTTATGAACAGCAGCCCTGATAACTGGCAACTAGCATGCCTAAGGAGGCCATGGGAGCCACGGCATAGCACTCGGAGCTCGAGGGCATCTGTTCGTACGAATATATATACAATTGGGAGAAGTTTAAAGAAACCCAGCTGTCACTGATCGAGGATTTGTACAGCCACCTCAGCCGTGCCGACAAGACTATGAGTACGCACAGATCGTGTGGAAGAGACATTTATGCTGACAAAACTTGACAAACTGTGATTGATGTACTTCTGCTGGCAAAATGTGTTTGAGGCCGTGACCCAGCTCATTACTGTGAGTTTGGAAACCCTCTTTAAACATACTATTTTCAAATTCGAGCTAATAACAGACGCTTACACGCTTCTATGGTCAGTTAACACCTTGCGAAAGGAAACAGCCTGATGTGCCGGAACTGTGATGTCCACAAACAGGCGATATAGATAAACCTAGATTTTTCAAACAATCCTTATAACTGGACAATGATGTAGAGCCTGAAAACGAACGAATTTAAACGATTGAGCCTGCCTAATCTCGGCTTGTTTAGTACATAATACCCAAAGAAATGCATTCTAAAAGTAGACCTCGAGTTCCCGGAAGAGACACAGGGTGTCCCACAGAGTTGAGTGGGTGACTACCAGCGCTGTTTAGTGATCGAACTGTGGGTGAGGGTTACATTTACTAAAAGCATTAAGCTTGGTCCCAGCCTGCAGAAGATTGAGTGCTACGTAGTCCGTTATCATAAACAGTTTTGGAATGCGTGTCCCAAAGGTTGATCGGGCACTGAAGTTAAACCAAAGCGCTAGGATGGCGCCGTAAATGCTAAAAACGATTTTGTAAAATACTTCTTCAAAATCATAGACAACTCAATCTTTGACAAAACCTAGTAAGCCTGCTCCAGATCTGAGTTGATCTAGTTAAAGTGGAATGTGAGGAAGACAAGCTGCATCACCCGAGTGATGACATGACATTTCAAACGAGGCAAATCTTCAGAGGTAACCTTGATGCTGTTCATTCGACGAAGGCCAACCTTAAGATCAACCGCCCAATCTATATTAGAATGTCGATCATCGACCTCAGCAAGCACATTATGTACCACTTTTATTACAACTAAGGGGCAAGGCGGTCTACTTGTACACAGACATCGACAGTCTGCTGATGTCTGTCGGAACGGAGGACATGTGTCGGGTCATGGCTGTAGAACATGACATGAGCAACTACCCTGAAGAGGAGCCGCTGTTTAGCATACGCAACAAAAATATTGTCAGAAAGCTTAAGGATGAATACGCAGGGCGATCGCGCCGTTTGTAGGCCTCCTCACGTGTATGCCGAGGAGGCAAATTGAACTGGAATTTATTCTGGTCAAAGAACGTAGTTGGTAAATTTCTTAAGAATCTTGGGATTTGCTGACACTCTTCTGTTAGCAAAGTTTCCAAATATTCGCAGCTTTTCAACTTATAGGGCGTGATAGTAAAAGGCAACGTCATGCAATGTAATACACACTTCTATTTCCATCACTAGCTAGTTGTTTATACCAGGTCTGCAAGACTATACGCTACAGCTATGTACATGGAGCTGAGCCAAGGATATCATGAATAAGCGATTTTCGGTAAGTACTAACCCACTGCAGTTGGACTTTTTCGCTAATGCCAAATAAGCAGAGAGCCAGAGAACGTTTTTGGCTCTTAAGTTGCTGAGTTCCTTCGGCACAATCTGTAGTTCCTCTAGACGACGCAGTTGCAGAAAGATAGTAAATAGATGGGTGGCCCGGGATATTACACATATCAACCAAAGTGTACATCCCGAGAGATCTCACTGTGTCGGTTGTACGGGGTTGCCCATCGTCCAGCTTTCCAGGTGCATAAAGGCACCACGACACTAAATTTGAGAGCAGGCATTGTTCTTTCTGGCCAACCGAGAGCGTTTCAAACGATGCAGACGTCGCTGACTTCGCAAATGTAGCACGAAAGAAATCAATATTCTTTTAGCCTATAATGCGTATTCACTTGTTATATAGAGTCGCAATAACTACAAGAAGCCGCAAATATTACTCAGTGCAACACTTTTCAGTCTCGCTGTCCGATGTCTCCTCTGAAACATTTCATATGTGTACAAGTGCACATACAGCAATGTCCTGCGCTCGCTTGTTGGATGCAGGCTTCTACCAGCCTTACATGGATGTTGTGCTTGACCAAGAGTTGCGTATTGCAAATTGGTGTCATTATACTCCCAGCCGGAGTCAGTCTTCTGTAGTTTGGGGAGCGAATGGATCACTACTTGTAATCGCGTGTCAACTCGTCAGCAAAGTTGGAAGACTCCATTGTCGTCAAGAGCTCGGTCTCCGTTTAATGATTGGCAACATAACGCATAGGAGTATGTGTATCGCCCAACTTTGTCGTGCGGCAGAAGCAAGAGGTCGGCCAGATGCTCGAATTTGGGAGCTGGAAGATCAAATTCTCGCGGAAACCACAGGCAACGGCGTTTTGCTTTTGTGTTGTATCCCACACTCTGATGCAGGCATGGTGGCTGACATATGTTAGCTTGGTAAGTATAGTTCAGTAGAAAAAAGCGAGTCATCCAAGATCATTTCCCTCAAAGTGGACTAGAAATACTACGCATCTTTTTTCCACAGGCCCACGGCTTTTCTTTTGTAAGTGTATGTTATGCCAGATTATGACGATATAATAGAATTGGCTAATAAAGCTGATTCGAGTAGTTTGTCAGCAAACACGCTCTTTCGCAGCCACTGGGGTAGAAGATAAAGGCGCAGTGTGACTGAAAGTTATCCAGTAATTGTGCATGCTTTCCGAAGGGCAGTGTGGGTACGGGGCTTGCCATGAGGCTTGTAGATACATGATACAATCTGAGAATTTTGTATTTTGATCTGCTTGTCCATGATGATGTATAACACATGTATGTCTAACACTAGTGACTCCTGAACTGCTTCTTAAGTGTACAGAGTTACACATTTCGCTCACTTTTTCAATGCGTCATTCTGACCCGTGGAGCGCGTGGCCTTCTTTGACTTCACGTCGATGACTAAGGAAAACCAGCTTTGGTAAAATGCACAAACATCAATCAATCAATCGTATCTCCGCGTTCTTGATTTACTCTCTCGCTGTTACTTTTAAGGTCGCTTCCAACTGCTAGTATCGCGCTTACCCATTTGCATAGATCGGGTCGTCACCGATACCCTGTTATTAAATGGGCTATGGAAATACTTGGTATCGCGTACAAATCAATGATTGATGTCGCTCCTCGAAAAGCATGACTATCGCCTTCTGACTCTACGTTGTCATGGTGGGTTGATGTTCCACGCGTATATCCTCTTATCTGCGACCATTCTGGGATGTCGCAGCACTCCTGTATACTAGATAGCTACTTGCAACATCTGCCTCTGTCGGATCATGCGTGCAATCCATGCGCGGGTTAAGACCTCAAATTCAGAGAGATATCTGTGATGTTGTAGCTCGCTCCTATGTGCTGTGGACCATCATGGCATGGTCGTCCAACACCTTCACAAATGTGAGGTGGTCTGAGAGGCCTGACTTATAGTTTGGCATTTGGCCATTTAGCAGCTTAGAGTCGAGCGTCACAAAGAAGCAGCTTGCAAACGTAGCAGTGATAGACGCGTTGGGTTGGATGGCAGCAACACTATTGGCAGTCCACGTATAGCGGCAGTGTTCGCATTCTGGATGCCCCCGGAAACGCGTTTGTTCATTCTTTCTCCGTTAGCAGAAGATCTTTATAAATGCCCAAGACACATGCGTTGTCAATAAACGACAGATCACTACCGTCGACCTTGACACTTATAATCTTGACGATGGAGCTACAAGGTTTTTCATGGTTGTACGGCTGGTGGACACTTGTTTTTCTCTAACGCCGCTCAAGGGAATTGTGAATGTCATCCTGGTAGTGACGGGCACAGTGACATCGTTGCTATCAAAGTTGGGAAATCTGACAATATGCGGTTGCTTTTGGTCTATGATGCTGCAACTAATGTTCAATACGACAGTGGTCACGACGACGGTGCACCAGACTACCTGAAGCGTGAAGGATGTAGATAAATGTGTCGATCTCGTTTCAGCAACGAGACATACTCTCGGCTATACTGCAGATAACGTGCTGTTTCTATAATATTCGCACATAGTTGCTTGGCCGATAACATATAGCTGGAGCAGGTTTTGACATTGGAATAATTGGAAGGGGACGGGGAAAATACCGATTTGCCGTTGACTGACATTGATCTACCGGATGGAGGAGCAGAAAATATATGCATCAACTCTTCCAGTGATATGTGGATACAAGAGTTAAAAAGCCTACTACAAACCTTTCATGGAGACGACAATACCATGGTGTGCGCCTTCTTTAAGATCAGTTGGTAACAAAAGAGAAGCCTATCTATGCTGACAATGTTGTAGACTACTATGTCCTAACACAAATCTTGAATACATAAAGAGAGGGCGTATGAGGACTCTTTTTATCAAGCAACTAAATGTAGCCGGGGCATATATGAAAATATAAGTGTACAACGACTTAAGATGACAAGCAGAACAAAAACGGATAAAGATGCCCAAGAAGTTTCTAGCAGACACAAGTGGTCTTGCAGATGCCGATCTCTTCGCTGAGGCTGAATCTGAGGGCACAGCGCTACGACAACATCGACACCTGACAGCCTCCAGATTACAGAGCTCCACAGTCTCGGCGGTTTTCAATAACCCCTTGAAGCTTACGAAACACGATACCCACGTCATATATCCAGCTGGAAAAGGACACGAGCTCAACCAAAGAAGAAAGAGAGGGCATTATCCAGAAGATACGAAATCGCATTAAAACACTAGAACGCAACGCAAACCGCAGAGCGGAGCAGACATTAGCAGCAAAATTTCCGAGTCTAGAGTGAAACCATTTAAAAATACCACCTTCCCCAAATGGTGCGAATCCATTGAGCAGGGAATCACATGAACCTCGATTCTCACCGCGATGGGGTTCATCATATGCATCCTTGCACTCATAGTTACAATCACAGTCACAGTAAGAGGCGTTGGCGGCACAAAACCATCACCAGCACCGGCACCTAAACTAGGCAAACGAATGGGTTAAAAAAAAGACCAGGAGCATATTGCCGGGATGCTGATAAAAGCTAGCAGAAGAAACGACAGTTTCTCCGTCCGGAATTATCGGGTAAATCGTGTCGTCCTTGCTAGAGGACCGCTGACAATGCCATGGCCTGGTTGGTTGCAAACCTTGTGGTGCTTATCTTGACGACAGCTTTCGAGTTCCTTGTCGTTCTGCACTCTCACACGACAAAGAACGCTAGGCACTCAGCAGAGAAACCAGATGGTTGCAATCCCCAAAGCTACACCGCTCATGACAAATTCCGTGTGTGTTTCTTTGTGTCGCTGTTGAGCTTTCCACCGGCGGGTCGAAACTCACCTCTTCTTGGTTCATTGGCTGTAGCTGATGTGTGGTCACTGCGGGCTCTTGCTTGAAAACTTGTCGATGTTGGTACTAAGGGCCGTATTATCCCCACCTGAATATTGTTGCTATACGCTACATAGATGCCAGTTTTGAAGCCAGTAAGACACGGGATCATGTAGAGGCCATCCCAAAGGAAGTAATCTAGCTTGCTTCTGCAGTCTGCAATCAATTTCTGGTATTTTCCGATCAATAGTGCACTGTTTACGAGCGCAAGAGTGTAATTTACGCATCGAAGACCTTTCCTATTTCAGTGATTGAAGTATGCACCACGTCTTGGACTCTGATTATTGCCTAAATATATATCCGTGACTGTAATAATATTTTAAGATATTGTTATTTGTAAACAACACGTTTACTTGGATTTCGGTTCAGGACATTGGTTTTCTTCTCGGAAATTCTATGATCTACTTGATTTCTCTCAGGTTGGTTGCTAAACTTTAAGTAAACAGGCCTGACTTTGTTTACGAATTTGATGGAAATTTCCATTGAAGATGACTCACATCTTGGTAGCCTTATTGTGTTTTACTTTTTATATAAGGTTGTTTCCACCAACGTTATTCATTCCTATATTAAGACTTTTTATAGTTGGATCACTTTTCGTTGTGTTCAGTTATAATTTCACAGGATTTATTTATTCAAATTATATTGACATTTTCGACTAAAATATTAGTTTGGGATTATTGTGAGTTCATTGAAAAACATTACAGAATATCATTGAGATACGTCAAGACTGTGAGCACATCGGCACATTCAAGACTATTGGTACATGAGAACATCAGTGACACCTACATTTGGCTTCATTCGAAATAACTTCGGTTATTTCTGCAAGACTAAATTATATTTCTGATGCATGTCAATGAAGTAATTTACAGAAAAGAAAAACAACAACAAAACATCATACATTTTGTTCACCAGAAATTTCTCCACAACTCTTTGACTATTTCTATCATTGGATTGACGAACAATTACTGCATTGATCGAGAAGTTACAAATGAAACAAATTGTAGTCTCATCCCCTGGCTTCTTGTGCAGAGTATTGTTCCTGGATACCAGACAAAATTGTTCTTAGCCTGGTTTACAACTAGTTTTAAACAAGCAACAATATTTACAATTATTAGAAAACCAGTCTAAATAGTTTGATGCAGTCGTAACTTCTCAGTCAATCCTTGATGGTAAATATCCGAGATCATTCGCATGCCAGCTGTCCGAATACATTCGAGATATGATCCTTAGGATTGACGTTGAAGTGGTGGAAGTTGTGTATTGGTAGTGAACCAGGCTATTAGTTAACCGGAAGCTTTGTTGTCCACCTTCGTGGGCAGATCGATAATTGTCGTACGAAAGTTTGTCTTAAAATGTCTGGAAATGGTCTTCAGGTGGGGACAGGGGGATACGCCAATGAAAGGCCCCCATCTTCCACAGGGAGCGCGGAAATGGATCCTGCTACAGATCCTGCTAGCAGTGGATTTTTCAGCAATGACTACAAGAGGTAGGCTGGACCGGCGAGGCGTCAGCTGACATGTAGCCATCATTCAATTTTCGACAGATAATAAAAAAAGGATTTCAGGATTTTGCAGGAGAATACAGGCTTAATCAATAAGGAAAGATATTAATATGGTAGACAAACTACTAAAATTCTCAAAACCTGTTCAAAACATTCAGCGTAACATGTTTTCGCGGTTTATTGTCTCGTGATGAAACTAAAACAAAAAACCTTTATTTTTGTCTTATATATTTATTGAGTACGGTGAAGTATTTCAGATGTGAGTACACTGACAGTGTATGACATCATTTGAATACCACAAAGTACACTAAATGTGAGTACACTGACATTGTATAACAACATCATTTGCATCATACGGAGAGCTCAAATGCCTTTTTGGTAGAACTCCTCATTGGTGTTCGTTTGCAGAAAGTTTGAAATGTTAAACTTGCTTTATGAACTCTGTCTTTAAGTGTGCAAGTCAAAGTTTCCTGTGACCCTTTCCACTGCATTTTAGATATTTTGACATTTATGAATGGGAGTGAGATTAGAGCCTTTAGAAAAGTTGAAATTCACTATTCTAATGTGGTGGTAGCATAGGGTAGCCACTTATTTGTAGACATAGGGAACTTAAATGACCTTATATCATATACCTGCATAAAATTGATAGGAGGTGGATTTATTTTCTCTGCAATTGCACATATATACAACCATTATTCCCTTTTTTATTGATAATACCTTGTATAAAAATCCATTTTTGGCCTGAAAGTCAATTAACCATTTGATGTGTAAACATGTTCATAGTCACTATTGAGTCACACATCATTGTACTGGTATAACATTTCCTGTACCCAGTAGACTGGTGCTCAATAGTTTATGTAGTGTGGGGATAGAACACACAAATATACCAATTCTTCTGTCTCAGTAATGCAGGAATAACAATAATTTTTAATTTTTAAAATGTGGCATGGCAGATTTCAACTATAAAACAGTATTTACAGTAGATGGCCTTTAAAATGGTATTTCTATCTTACCACAGGTTGAATGTTTGTTGATGGGAAATAAAATAAATGGCAGTATTTGATTAAACATTAATCAAATCAAGTCATAAATGATTCCCTCATTTATATATCATTATCATTAACATTAAAGATAATCTGGAAACAATTTAACTTTGATTCAGTTATGTCCATCTGAGTGTGTCATCAGTGACATGTTAACTTGGCTCAGTTCAGATTGATCTTGCATAGGTGCGATATTATTGGCCACTAAAGTGTAAACAGAGGTCAAGCAAATGTCAATCACTGGCATATACAGTTAATTTGGAAGAAAAATATGCCAGAAGTGAATCAAGGGTCAGCTCTGCTTCAGATCATAAAAATGCACAGGTTGGAATTTCCATGCGTCAGAAATGGTTCAAATTTGAATTCCAAAATGAAAGGGTGCACCTCTGTTGAGAATGCTGCATGGAGGAAACCATATTCATCAAGCGCAGAATACATGACAGTGCTGTACTCATGTGATACAATGAAAACATCGAATTCCAATTTTCCAATGGGCATTTGGCTGTGACCCCACCCCACAACATAAGTTTTAAAATATGTGAATGTGGTTGGAAGGGTCAACGGATACTCAGACTCTACAGTGTTTGTTATGCAATCTAATTTTTATAGTCTAACTGATTTGTTTGATAAACCTTTGGAATAGAGAAGGGTAGATTTGTGACCATGCTTTTTGTATAAGACAAAATATTTTGGGGGGGTGGGGTGGGGTCACAAATGAGCCCCAATCCCAGTGATCATGATTACAGAATCATGCTTATTGTACCCAGAGATTTAACCCCATGGGAACCTTTTGAGTTCCACATCATGTAACCATATATATACTTACTAAGTATAAAACAAATTTATACATACAACTGACATTGATCCTGTGGCCCATCACTAGCAGAGGAAAACTGGCCCCTGGGTGACAGGTTGTAAACTATTAAGATCTACCTGGCTGTTCATGGTTCAAGAATGCATCCAGTTATCATGAATCTATTATTTAGCAGTTTGATGAAATATGTTCGAAATTTTCCCGTATATTTAAAGTTTTTAGCTTATTAAACACTGCTTTTCTTATATTTTGGTGTATCCAATGTGGTAATGCATTGATATAATCTAGTCCAGTGATGAAAGTCCTAATTCGTTGATACTGTTCTCACCTCCACCCCACTTTGTTAAAATTGAAAATCTTACCATGTGAAATTGACAGAATTGAATTCATCCCTCCCCCCCTTTGTTTAAATTGAAAATTGTCCCATATGAAACTGATTGAGAATAAAATTCCCCCTTTATGATAATCCTGGAGAAATAACTGATTTTTAACCCAAATTATATGTTTTATATAATTTGTTTTAACATTTTTAGGCATGATGATTTGAAGTCAATGTTGGACAGCAATAAAGATACATCAAAACTGGAGGCTATGAAAAGAATAATTGGAGTAAGTGAATAAGTTACACTAAAAAGTGGATTAGTTCCACTGAAAAAGTGAATTAGTTATATTGAAAAGTGAATTACTGAATTTTACTGTAAGTCTTGGGACATGAAAAAATAATTATTTTTTCCTGTGTTCCAAAATTTATATGCATTTAAAAATTATAGCATTTTTGATGTCCCAAAATGTAAAAAGATGTAAAAGAAAGAAGTCAAGATCAAATTGGCAAGATCACCATTGCGCACACAGCATTAACCAGGTCTTTGTCATTTACTACATTAGTAAATTGTTATAAACTACTATGACTTTTTATGTTATTATTTTGTATGTGTATATTTTCAAATTTGTCCAACATGAAACAAAATAAAGATAAATAAAAACTTAAGTACTCCACGGGGTGCTTAGATTTTACCGGGTGACTGGTGCTATATATAGTGTACAGAACAGTACTTACACAGTGCAGATTGTATATCCTTGTTTATTCCCAAAATTATTGGATACAGATTTTTCTTTATTCATCATTTTTACCAAATCTCATTGTTTCAACTCACATTTAAAAAGACGTCAAATGCTATTTGATTTATTTTGACACATGCGCTCAAGAGTTACCATATTTTAGATATATAAGTGATCTAACAAAGTGATGTAAATCATATGAAATGACACACATCTTTGATTATACAAGTCGCACAACCAGCATTCAGTATATTCACACAACTGATCTTCATCGATACATTTTAGTTTTGTGTTTCAGCTTACCGTAACATAGACCTGCCAACTCTATCAATTTTGCCGTAAGTCTTATGAAAATTACTCTTAAAATATGGACTTATGGCATACAAGCACTACGGAAAAATAATCGTTGCCGAAAAATCTGGATAATTGGTTCATCTGTGTTTTATTTGGATCCGGGTTTCATATTAGAATTAGTGAAATTAGTTAGGGAACCAGACTAACTTTACAGCAGCACCCCAGACGCTTTAATCTGCACCTATTTGTTCATGCGATGTGTCTGCATGTGCTTGATCAAACTGTTCATTTTAGAATTTTTTTATAAATGGCGTCCTGAAAGTAATGCATGTTTAAGACAAAAGGGAAAATAAGCCTCTAGAAAAGTGTTAATAATCAACACAGAAAAATAAAAACGAATATTTAGATTCTTGTGAATAAAAGATGGAAAGGACACAATTACATTTATTGGACATCATGTGCCAATTTGAGTACTCTCATGGCAGGAGATATGATTGCCGTCGTCATATGAAATGGATAAAGAATTTCCAAGAATTACGTCAAGTTGAGAGATAACAACAAGCCATTGAGTTGCATAGGGTTTGGAATTAAAGTTTGTGCAACTGTACTAGTGGTAGATAAGGTCTATGCATTCTTTACAAACTTTTCAGTTGAACATAATGTTATTGTCACTGCGTCAAACTTTTAATTATGTTTTCCAGCTTTACAATAGCACTTATTGATATTTTGTTACACCTTACTGAAAACTGGTCAGTCTTATGGAAAAAAATCAGCTGCCTTACTGAGACGGACTCGTCAGGGTTGGCAGGTCTGCATAACACAAAATTCATAACTTTCAACACGGTATTCATTCTACCTTTGATTTAGGACAGCTGGTTGTCTTGGTGTTCCCTTTTGTTTATCGTTGGCAGAATTGTCTTTTGTTTTCTGACAGTAGACCAGGTAATTGTTTGAACCATGAAACTTGCGTGGGAAAATAAGGAATTTGTTCTGGTCGCAGTATTGGTAACCGTTTCTGCAATATTGATTAACACGAATTAACCATTGTAAAATCTAAAGTGGGTTGAGCAGGATGAGATGTCCTGCTTAATAGCAGTACTAAATTATTTGGCTCCCCAAAATGATATTGGACTGACTAACCATTAACTATCATTGTCAGTCAAATAAGGTATGAGCACTTGTTCAGTTGAGTAGCACGATAAACATAACCGAGTAAACAGGTACTTATTTATGGTCACTTGCATCAAAGCAAACCAGGTCAGATTGTTTAAGGTATTACAGTTATTTTCAAAGCATTATTTCTGAAACTTCTTTATTGCATTTTGGATGTATCATTTAAGTTTAGCACAATTGTGCTTATAATTCAGATCCAAGGGATGTACTTCATTCAAAATCTTTAATATACGTGCGGTTATGCCATGATGTAAAAATGCTAAATAAATGTGAGTGTTGAACCAAATGATATTGTTGTTCATTCGTCATATCAGGAGCATTGCTTTAATGAGTTAGATATTTACATTTTTAAGTATGAAATAAAAATGTAATTACTAATGGGTTGATACAATATTGTAATGCAATAATGCTTAAACAAGCAATAATAAACTGAAGACAAAAGGGATAGGTTACTGTTGTAAATGCTTACAGCAGCTCGCTAATGCTCAACTCCTGTCATCAGTCAAATTATACACATTCTGAATTGGGTAGAAATAATAAGGAAACAGAAGAAAATTAAATATATTTATTGACTTTTCAAACAAATTATATCAATTTATAACATTCTCATGTAATAATTCATGATGATACAATTTATAATATTCCCATGTAATAATTCATGATAATAGTCTCTTAACAACCACTGTCACTTTTTTAATGTTGTTACGCTCAAGAAAATACATAGATTGATTAGTAAAAAAAATGTTGAAGGTGTCCCAAGACTTACAGTACATGAAAAGATTGTTTTAATTTTGTGTCCCATCATTTATTGGTCATAAAAAAGTACTTTTGAAAATAATTTAGGGTGCCCCAAGATTTGTTGTGTCCCAAGATTTGCAGTCATTATGGTAGTTACACTGAAAAAGTTTCCCAAAATAAGTTTCATTTAGATGATATTGCTTAATGAAGATGTCAGGTAATGGTTTCCATTAAAAGATACTGTGTGGGTTTTTACAAGATTCATTTTGATTGTTGTTAGGAATGCTTTTTGGCAAAGCTTCATCAGATACATTGAGAGGTTTTGTTAGAGGATGCTTCATTTAAGAAGCAGGGTATTATTTCAGTATGGTGTGTTTAAACTCTATTTCCAACACATATAGAGTCTTTATTGTTCTGAACTGAAATGTTGACTAAAATATAATTTAAGAAAAACCCATTAATTTTTCGTAAAGAAGACATCAGAATGGATTTTAGGGACATTATACCAATTACACATCATATTGGAATATGGCCTCCAGTGGTTTTTAGTCGAAGCACTTAAGATACCAATTACACACACCATATTGGAATATGGCCTTCAGTTGTTCTCATTTGAACCACTTAATATACCAATTACACACATCATAATGGAATATGACCTCCAGTGGTTTTTAGTTGAAGCACTTAATATACCAATTACACACATCATAATGGAATATGACCTCCAGTGGTTTTTAGTTGAAACACCTTATTGAAAGCTCTGAATGTTCCACTTTGAAGGCTGTTTTTATCCATCTCAAAAATTTTATTTTGTAAAGGTTGAAACTTTGATTGACAAATTAGCATCAGATTTGATGATGTTGACCTCAGACTGAAAATGAAGTAAAAATGATTAGAAGCCATGGATAGTGTTTTTTGAGCATTATTTATGTGTAGCTTCCATGTAGAGAAGCCTGTACCGTATTCTTCATGACATTGGCTTAATTTTATTCTTTCAAACTGATCTCAATATTGAGAGAGTTTCAGAGGCTATGGGTCAAGGTTAACAAACAATACTTCAGGTTGCCCACCAGCTAAAGTTACCTAGCTTTGTGGATGGCTTGCACTAGGGTTTAAGGGAGAACCGCATTGATTTTCAGTGGTCAACAGGTCAAAGTTCTTGGGCTGTGACTGAAACAAGAGAAATGGTTTCTGACAAAAAATTTCAATTTTCTGCTGACAGGTGTATTAGACATTGTGCAGGCATATAATGTGCTGTACATTTGTACATCTTCATATATGATTGTTGTTTTGAATATCGACACACATTAATTATTAATTCAATGCTGTTTTCAAAACATTTCATTCAACTATTTATGCAGCCAAGAATATATTCCTTGTTTAAAATAGAACAAAAAACCCATAAGTCATGCATATTTTAGTACCATAAGGCAAGCATATATTAGTACCATAAGGCAAGCATATATTATTACCATAAGGCAAGCATATATTAGTACATATATAAGGCAGGCATATATTAGTGCTATAAAGTAACCATGTGTTAGTAATATTAGTACAAATGTAAGGCAGTTATATATTTGCATCATAAGCCAAGCATATTTTAGTACCATAAGACAAGCATATATTTGTATCATAATGCAAGCATATTTTAGTACCATAAGGCAAGCATATTTTAGTACCATAAGGCAAGCATATATTTGTATCATAAGGCAAGCATATTTTAGTACCATAAGACAAGCATATATTTGTATCATAATGCAAGCATATTTTAGTACCATAAGGCAAGCATATATTTGTATCATAAAGCAAGCATATTTTAGTACCATAAGGCAAGCATATATTTGTATCATAAGGCAAGCATATTTTAGTACCATAAGGCAAGCATATATTTGTATCATAAGGCAAGCACATTTTAGTACCATAAGGCAAGCATATATTTGTATCATAAGGCAAGCATATTTCAGTACCATAAGGCAAGCATATATTTGTATCATAAGGCAAGCATATTTTAGTACCATAAGGCAAGCATATATTTGTATCATAAAGCAAGCATATTTTAGTACCATAAGGCAAGCATATATTTGTATCATAAGGCAAGCATATTTTAGTACCATATTAAGGCAAGCATACATTTGCATCATAAGGCAAGCATATTTTGGTACCATATTAAGGCAAGCATACATTTGTATCATAAGGCAAGCACATTTTAGTACCATATTAAGGCAAGCATATATTTGTATCATAAGGCAAGCATATTTTAGTACCATAAGGCAAGCATATTTTAGTACCATAAGGCAAGCATATTTTAGTACCATGAGGCAAGCATATTTTAGTACCATAAGGCAAGCATATATTAGTACAGATACAAGGCAGGTGTATATTAGTGCCATAAGGTAACCATGTGTTAGTAATATTAGTACAAATATAAGGCAGTTATATATTTGTATCTTAAGCCAAGCATATTTTAGTACCATAAGGCAAGCATATATTTGTATCATAATGCAAGCATATTTTAGTACCATAAGGCATGCATATATTTGTATCATAAGGCATGCATATTTTAGTACCATAAGGCAAGGATATATTTGTATCATAAGGCAAGCATATTTTAGTACCATAAGGCAAGCATATATTTGTATCATAATGCAAGCATATTTTAGTACCATAAGGCAAGCATATATTTGCATCATAAGGCAAACATATTTTAGTGCCATAAGGCAAACATATATTTGCATCATAAGGCAAGCATATTTTAGTACCATATTAAGGCAAGCATACATTTGCATCATAAGGCAAGCATATTTTAGTACCATATTAAGGCAAGCATACATTTGTATCATAAGGCAAGCATATTTTAGTACCATATTAAGGCAAGCATATATTTGTATCATAAGGCAAGCATATTTTAGTACCATAAGGCAAGCATATATTTGTATCATAAAGCAAGCATATTTTAATACCATAAGGCAAGAATATATTTGTATCATAAGGCAAGCATATTTTAGTACCATATTAAGGCAAGCATATCTTGGTACCATATTAAGGCAAGCATATATTTGTGTCATAAGGCAAGCATATTTCAGTACCATAAAGCAAGCATATATTTGTATCATAAGGCAAGCATATTTTAGTACCATAAGGCAAGCATATATTAGTACAAATGAGTTGAGGAAAACTTTCTTGTCTTGGTAGAAGTAATAAATGACAATTAAAAAATGTCTTATCTTCTATATTTCTGGTGTAGATGGTTGCAAAGGGAAAGGATGCCTCAGACTTATTCCCTGCAGTTGTCAAGAATGTGGTCTCTAAGAATCTGGAGGTAAGAAAACAACTGTATGTAGAAATCTAAAAATACTTTTTAAATGTCAGTTGAAATTAATGTATTTAGTCCAGCATGGTAGGTCAAGGCAAGCTCTTGTAGTGTCACCAGCTTTAAAGTATTCTTTCAGGAGGAGAATCCATTTTAGCTGACTTTACTAATAAACATGATAATACTTTTCCTATATTAATGGTAAAGTGAGACATAGAAGTCACTTGTCCAACATAATGATTGTTGTCAATATTTTGTAATTTTGTGAATGTTTTTGCTTAAAGTTTTTCATTTTCTGTTTCCTTGATTGCATGATAGATTCTCGTTGTATTGTTGTGAATTAATATGAAGTTAATGCATTTTTCTGTGGCATGCTTGCTCAGCCTTTTGACTTTGGGTCCGGGTCACATATTTTACAGCATTAGCTAGCTCATGGGCACAAATTGCAGACACTGTCTGTTTTGTTTTGCGTTTTGTTTAATTTAACATTTTTTCATGTAAAATTAAATATTTAACACACTTTTATGAACAAAAAGATGTGAAATGGTAAACTAGTCTGTGACGAATTATATCCTGCAGTTTATGACAAGTCTCACGGAATCTTGCTTCCAAGACAGATATACGTAAAATACTCAGAATCTGTAGAGTAGTTAATTGTCAGACTTGGGTCAACAGGGATGAAGCCAGTATGAATTTTTTGGACAGTTAATGGCCAGTCTTGGATCAGTCTTATTAAAATCATATCTCCACTGTCTTACGTGAAGATCTGACAGTGAATGCTTTGGGGTCATGTTTTGGTGACTTAAGTTATTACCATAATCACTAATTTTATTAGCCAATCAGATGAAATCTTGTACCTTCACGTTTGGGAGACAGAGTAATAAGGCTGAAGAGCATAAATGTGTGCCAAACAATTTGATTCACTTTCAGATTTTTTAAAGCATCATTTCCATTGGCTAATTCAGAGGTCACCAGAATATGACCCCTAAGAGGTCGCTATCAGATATCTGATTTTAATCAGATTTGACCTGGATAACAAGCAAGAAGCCAGTATGATTACCTAACAGTTAATCTTTCTATGGTGTGATGACTTCAGAGAAACAGATCTTCTGTTGAATTTGTATGTAAGCACCAAAGATTGTTCAGCAAATAATGATGCCCATTGTTGTTTTAACAATGTTCAAATTGGTGGTGACACAAACAATGGATCATGAAAGTTATAAAAGTTTTCTCAGATTTTGAGTTGGACATTTCTGCACAGTCATTACACCACTCCCTCAATAACTCATGCCCTGATAACTTGCGAACCCACTTATAACATGGGGTCAGGCGTGGATCTCAATTTTTAAACCAGAAAATACCCCAAAATTGACCCTATTTGTTGAACTTGAACGAAATCGCGATTGAAATTGGTAACAGAAACTTTTGATATATCGCTCGTTTTATCTTCGAAAACGGTAGTTAGGACCTGAAAATTTAATCAACATTATGAAATATCGACTTTTATTAAGAAGTCATATAATTTGTTACATTTTCTTTTCAAACCACATTCTTTGTAAACCGCAATTAACAATATTCAAGGACATTTCGATCAATGAAAATGTCACTTACGCCAAGTGGAGGCAGAACTTCAGTAAATAAATACCAAATAAATAGTTCTTTATCAATTGAAATTTGTGTTCTAGTTCTATGTTTTAGTTCCTTTTAAGTGTAATCATCATAAATGCAATGTGTCCTCTTATAATTAAACGTAAAATGTGTCAATCTACTGTAACAGCTATGTCCACGAGCATTTCGCTGAGAACCTAATTAAGTGCTCACCTTGTTTTGATATCGGACTAGCGGAAGCACATATTGTATTGTTGCACTAAATAAAAAGTGGGCCTCCTTTTCTATTATCATGGTAATTATGTCTTTTGAATCAAATAAAGCAGGTGGAATAAAAAAACCTCAAAAGGCATACAAATCCTACATGCTTAAGAACCAGCGGCACTGGTCATATGTCGGGTAACTCATTTCATTTGATCAGTCAAATACTGTGATACATTTTATTGTGTACATATCTAATTAAACTACCTTATATTAACATACTCAATCATAAATGTGATTAAAGATAGCAAGGCAACCAAGTGAAATGAGTACTTCGTAAAATAAAGAGCTTTGTTTCACAGATACGGACCACTCTGGGAAAAACAAGTTTCAGAGAATTCTTAAATTCGCACGTAGAGATATCCTCAAGCATGATAAGAAGTTTCACTATTACTTTCGCAGTGATATCACGGCATCAATATTTTGCTAACTGATAAATACAAAAATTGAGTTTTGACGTAGACAGTTGTCTCACAAAATAAATGTTGCATGTTTTTGAGAAGAAGAAATCTTGTTTGGTAGTGTATCAACAGTTAGTCTGGTTCCCTGCTTCGTACACTCCTAGTTTCGTGAAATACTATTATGCATCACTCCGGGAACCAGACTAATCAACAAAACAAAAAGCCGTGACATAATACACGAATGTTTTCACGTACCATGTTTGGTTGTTGAAACCAGTTGCATTCATGTTATCGCTCTTTCAGATGTTGGACATTTTGAAAATAAATGTGATATATAGATAATAACGAACAACTTCTTCGGAAAAAGTGCTTTATTGACAATTTTTTCAACTCAATTATAAAACGAGGATTCGGCCATTAAACAGCCCAGTTCCCCACCCCCAACACCAACCCCATGGTTTTCTGGATGTCTAGGGGTTTTTTGGAGGTCCCTCAGTAACTCACGCCCTCGCTTATAGTGTGGTCTGTGTTTCTGGACCCCGATGTGCGCGAGTTATCGAGGGAGAGGTGTAATATGCATTAGTAGAAATAATAATAATAATAATAATAGTAATGATGATAGATGCTACTTCAGTGCATGTTTTTAGCACAGCAGTATCAGTAGACACTTTTAAAAGAAAGCTGAAAAGTACTCCAACGTAAAAAAAAATGAGCCAGTGAAGTTAGTTTTCATTTACGAGAAACAGACTTGCAATAAAAATGAAAAAAATGAATATTAAAGGCTAAAAAAATAGATATTGGTGGCAGAACTATGAGCATGAGAACTTGAAAATTGAGAGAGAAGCAATTTTCATGATTTAAGAGTTGAATCAGATTGTACATAAAAAAATGTAAAAATAGTATACAGAGGTCTCAGAAACACTTAATTACGTGTATTTGGATGCAAATTTTTTATCTGGGACGCAGAAAATCACCCATGCAGGAGTCTGCCGTATGCATGCAAATAGCTGGGCAGCAAAATTCAAAGACTTGACAGTCCTACTTCAACCACCTCCTGAGTGGGAGAATGTGTTGATTAATTGATCATTTTCACTGTGCTGATATTTATAGTGACAGAGTTCAGTGGTTAAAAGACTCCAAGATGTGCCTGCTGTATTTATAAGAGTACATCAAAAGAACTCGATGCAATAGCTGGGCAGCAAGTTCAAAGACTTCGACTAGTATCTTGGGTGGGAAAATGTGCTGATATATACAATGACTGAATTCAGAGGCAGAAAGACCCCGAGATGTACGTGTGGCTAATATAAGAGTACACCAGAACTTAAGCTTCCATTATTGTGTTCATTTCTGATTGTAGCCAAAATAGTGCATGCGACTTCGAATCAAGACACATCAAGACTTGGACAAAAAGTCGTTTGCAAATTTGGATAAGTATTTTGGGGTTAAACGGTAAACTGACAAGATTTTAATAAGATTCAGAAGAATGCTAAAGTTGCTAGAACTGATAGTTTGGATTGGATGGGATTGTAGCAAGTGTAAGAAAGTGTGTGATGCATTGCTTAGTGCTTAGTGTTGGAATAAGACCATTCCTTGGATTGACAAAATTCATTCTCACTCTGAAGGACAAACACCACAGTCGGGCTATACTGCACATCTAAGGTCACCAATATTGGCACAAAACGCATACCAAATTTGACTGATTGACGAAAATAAAATTCTGCAATGCTTACCAATTGAAAAGCAGCAATTGTCACCAGAATATTCTGTTCAAAATAATATTAATTTTGGACAAACGGGATACCACCCCTATGTTTTCATAACTTGTGATATGGCAGCCTATTCTGCGCATGGCTTTGAAAAGATGTAATGTTTATGCATCAGGCTCTGGAAATGAAATACAGTACTTTAGACTCTTTCCATCAGCATTTCAGCCAATGATCTAGGTCATATTTATAGCTGGTTTTACAGAATTCAACATAACAATGCTACTAAATGACAAGAGCTATTAAGCAAACTAAACCGATCTTGTAAATAAGTTAGTAAAGGTTCATTATTTTATTAAAAAATATAAGCTATTATGTTGAAGAGAAACGACAATGAATATGATATATAGTAATCCCCCTCTTATACGGCCACCCCTTCTGTACCGGGAAAGTGGCCTTATAAGACGGGTGGCCTTTTCAGAGGGGGACTAATGTTTTGTGAGAAGTACATGTAATGTACCTAGTAAGAAAGCTACATTCTTCAAAGCATTTAATATCTTCATTTAATATCTTCGTTTAAAAGTAACATTAATTATTAAAAAGTTCTTCTTCATATAATAATAGACTTATTTCAACTGAATATGCATTAATAGTTCTTATTCTTGGCGTAAGCGTGTTATGCGAGCTTGTGTTGTTGTCATGCACATTGCAAAACCATTCAAGAACGTCATTTAAATCTTGGTACATACATAATTCTCTTTCCTTTTGCTCCATTTTCCCACTGCTGCTGAATAACTCCTTGTCGGTTACGATGTTGTTTATTCAAGTCTTTTCAATGTAAAATTGTTTTATTCACGTCTTTTCTACATAAAATTGTTCGGCAAGTCCCCCTCCCCACCGCACCCAATGTCGTAGAGTAGAATAACCAATTTTTTTCTAAAATAATCGTCTCCGTTTACGTGATGACATGTTAATGTTTGGTAATGATTTATTCGGATGTTGCTAACTGTATGCAATTTAATTACGCAGATGAAATTTTTGTAGAGCGGACGAAATGCCTTCTTCGTAAAGGAAGCGATAAATGTGTTGTCATGTGATTTTTCAGTCTTTGTCTGGTATCCTGTTTTATTCAAGGTTAATTTCTGTGTGTGAGCCTGTGTCTGCACAAAATCTATTTTTAGCCTATGCTGACCCTGTTATGATCTTGACAATTACGTCCGGTTGTAATCATCAGTGTTGCCAACTAAAAGACTGATAAAACAAGTTTCTGCATTTAAACAAAATGCCATGTGTTTTTTAAAGGCAGCGATCTTGTCACATGATTCATTAGTCGTAGTCTGGTACCCTATTTGTGTTTACATTTCTTTACACTAAGTGAGAGAAGCCAAAACGGCTTCGACATGTACGCAGATTTGATCTGAACAATAGCACCTCGTGGCCGTTTGGATTTGTAATCTTGACATTTATTGTCAGTAGTAATAGCCACTAATTATGAAAGTGAACAAGCTCAACATCTTACTAAGGGAAACCATAAAGGCTATCAAACCATTTTCCCACTGACTTGTGTATTGTACATCAATACCGCCACTTCTCAGCTGTTACTGCTGTTCAATAATTGTAATCTTAACAATTATCAGAGTGACTAAACCAGACATCTCATGATAACACAGCAGTAAGGCTAATCGGATTACGTGTACTTACCTTTTTGTATGGAATAAAATTTGAGTCTTACTCGGCTTTATTGGATAAATGTGGCTTCTCGTGAGGGATAAATGATGTAATATTAACCTTGGTGGTACATGTACTTTAGTCAACACTTCTGTCCGTAACGAAAACCTGACATCGGGAAACAGAAATCGGATTACTTAACACACGTTATGAATAAAATACTGGTTCTGGATACATATTACAGAATGAAATGTGGCTGCTTGTGAGGGGTAAATTTTATATTTTTACAATAATATGCTGGTCGCGTTAGCGGGGTGGCCTTTCGTGAGGGGTACTTTTGAACACAATCTTGTCGGTGCCGACGGATTCTGGCCATAAGGAGCGGGTGGCCGCTGGTCAGGGGGGCCGTTCAAGAGGGGGACTACTGTAATGCATTTACAACATCTCGTTTATGGTAAAGAATTACTAAAGAATTTAGAAACAGACTACACGCATGGGATTTTCATGAGAATCTGTCCGAGATGCAAGTTGACAAATTGGATAGCAGATGATAAAGTAGGTGTGGGACAACTTCTTGCAAAATTGGAAACTTGGATTAAGATACAACATTGTTCGAAGGTAAACAGTTCTATCATGTAAATAATGTATTTATTTGTATGATTCTAAAAGATAAATATTAAATAGGTTTTTCTGGGTTATAAGTTCAAGAAGGTCATAGATTGGGTTTTCATGTTGACATTTTAGAAATCACATTTTTATACTCATTTAGAATAGAAATATGGGTTATTTTTGTACACTTTATGACTATCACTTTCCTTAATTAAAGGACGATCGTTCTTTCTTGAAACAAATTAAATTTTCAACCAAAACAACACGTGATCCAATGTTTACAGAAATGACTTATCGTTTGCAGAATTACCAGACATGTAGAATAGGCTGACACGGTTGTACATATCAGTGTTACAATGAATGTGGAAATTAAAGGGGATTGCAACTTTTGCAGGTGGGACTCCTATTTTTACCAAAATGGGAGTCCTGGGCACCAAGTTTTAAAATCCCAGCAAGACCTTTGGTATATTTGTGAGTGGTGTGAGACTGTTGGAAAGTAAAATCATGAATTTAACCCAGACAGACAGTGCCATATGTTGTTGAGAAAAATATCAGAAATGTTGGGAAAAATGATGACTGCAAAGCAGCACTGTTCTATACAATGAAACAGTGAAGAAATTCAAGTAAAGGAGGAAGAGCCTGCATTAAACGATTTCGATGACCAGAATGCCATACATACATTTGTTAAGTCAGAGATGAGTAAAATTTAACAAAATGTATTTAAAAAATTAGGTGCAGATAGTAGAGTACATTCTGATATAACAATTTTGGACCATTATTGAAAAATAATTACTCTGTAATGCAATCTTATGAGGCAGAGAATTTAATCCAAGTATTTAATAAAATAAATATCATTTTTTTTTTTTGTTTTCCTTTCTGTTGTTTTTTAAAGTGAGGGATTTATAAGTTTATACCAAGGGACCCCACAGAAATAGGCTGTGGACTCCAGTGTGACTTGACAGGTAGGATGCAGATTTTACTTGTCTAAATTCAGATGTGGTTGTCCAATGCACTTTGACAAGTGTAAATAACCAGCCTTGTGTATTGAATGGATTCCATGATGAATTTTTACTTTTTTTCAGGTTAAAAAGCTGGTGTATGTGTACCTGACCCGTTATGCAGAAGAGCAGCAAGACTTGGCCTTACTGTCCATCAGCACCTTTCAGAGGGCACTGAAGGTAACTTGTACCTGTGATTTAAGAATTCCACATTTTTGCAGAAAGTAGTAGTTGGAATTTTCATTTCTATTTCTGTTTGGTTTTTTTTTGTCCTATTCTGGAGTTTTATTAGTGCCTCTACATATTCCAGTAATGGATCCAGCATTTAGGTCTGTTCTCACAAAATGAATTCTATTCGAGTTGTAAAGCCTAGTTTTGCTGTGTAACACGATATCTGACTGGTCATTCAGTGTTTGTGGGACTTGGTCAGAAGATACGTGGTCTACTATTCTATGCAAAATGGTGAAAAATAAACAGAAAAAGTCCATCAGCAAGCAGATTGTTGATCATTCTTCCTAGAACTGAATTAGTGGCTATCTTGGTGGGGGACGTTGTCGGGTTAACCCCCTCCCCAACAGAAATTGAGATTGCAAATGCCGTCAGCTACGATAACTTCAGTGGAAGTGTAGAAGCCAGGCACCAAAGTTTAGCCAATCTTCACCATTGCCTAGATTGTCACTGGGGCTGTGAGCTTGTCACCTGGTGCCAGAGGTAACAACAAATTTCTTGCTTTGGAGCAAAGATTGCCTCTGGGGCTGTCTCATTCTTCAATTATAAAGAACGATAATATGGGGGAGTGTTCTTCCTCATCTTGTCAGCACACTGTTTGAAAACCATGTTGAAATACCATTGACAGATCCTTCCATCTTTCCTCTGAAACAGCACTGCTGGTCCTGGAATATCACGATGATAATATTGATAGGTCTGTCTCAGCATTACCTCCTCCTGTTACCTCATCTCATAATGTTAATGTGATCAGGGAATTTATTTGAAGGAGAAAGTCACATTTTGAAGTAAATGATGTTTTTCTGAAAATACTTCTCCAGTTATATTACTATAACACCCTCCCACCTTCCTGCCATGTGAGTATACTCGTCAATGCATCACTTGGCTTAAAACTAGCAAAGCCTGGCAGTGTCAGGGGAGTTAATGGCAAGGGTTATTGCCCTTTTGTGTCTATAATACCCATCTATTTTTTTATATTTGGAGGGCTAGATTTGGGAGGTAGTAAGTTTATATCCCAAAATGTTGATGTGATCAGGTAAGTATTTTCAGAGAAACATAATTTACTTCGAAAATTTGCTTTTCAAAAATGATGGTAGTCACAGGAGCCTGTAACATAATTTACATGCAGTGTAGTGTCAGACCTGCCAACCCTTATGATTTTTGCCATAAGTCTTATGAAAATGACCCTTAAAAAACGGGAGTTACGGAGTAAGAGCAAAAACTACAAAAATGATTGTTGCAGTAAAATCTGGATAATTTTCTCGTCTGTGTTTGATTTGGATCCAGATTTCATATTATATTTAGGGGAATTAGTGCCTCAGATGCTTGAAACTGCACATATGTTTTCATGCAGAACATCTACATAATCAAACTGTTGATTATAGAATTTTTTTAAAAATAGTGTCCAGCAAGTGATATATGCTGAAGATGAAAGTGAAAAGAAGCCTCATATGTAGTAATAATCAGTACAGAAAATTTTAAAGGAATAATCAGACTTTTGTCAATAAAAGCAGGAAGGGACACAGTTACTTTTATTGGACATCCTGTGTCGATTTGAGTATGTCTTGTGGTGGGAGATATGATTGCCATCATGTGAAATAAATAAAAACTTCCAAGAATTACATCAAATTGAGAGAGACCAACAAGCCATTGAGCTGCATAAGGTTTGGAACTGATGCTTGTGCTAGAGGTAAATGCAAACTTTTCAATTGAACATAATTTTTACAGTCATTATAGCAGTTTCAAATGCCAGATGTTTTAATTATATGTTTTCCAGCTTTAAATAGCAGTACATTATATTTTGTTACACCTTGCTAAAAGCCGGTTAAACTTATAGAAAAAAAACAACAACTGCCTTACTGAGGCGGTCTTCTTTTGGCAGGTCTGTAGTGTATGATTTTATACATGCACTGCACAGTGAGTGTGTGTATAAAATATGTTACATACCTTCTGTTGTGGGTGGTGATAAGAAATCAGGAGATGTATTTAAAATAGATGTTGAAATTGGGAACCCTTGAGTACAGGCATTGATTAAGAAGCAGGTTGACTGATAGCTACAATATGGTAGTCTGAGCTGATGTATTCAATATGTTGATGACCCGGCCAATGGAGGCTGTTGATGACCCAGCGAATGGAGGAGGTTGATTACCCGGCCGAAGGAGGTGGTAGGATGGTAGTACTAGTTAACAGTGTGAAATTTGAGATTGTGCTCAACAGTCTGCTTACATTGATCTGGCAAAGCTGTTATAATACAGGCTTTAGTCGTGAACAGAATCAACATTTGATAGAATATTCTTTTTATTGCAGTGGCGAATATAGGATTGTACTGAAGAAAAACATTAATATCTTGCTTTACCTTGTATTCCACAAATTGAATAGATTCCATCCTTTTTCTACCCAAGAGATTAAAGTGAGATTTTAGTAATAGTTCATGCCAAAACTTGTGATGTCCATTTGTTTTAATTTACTGTAAAGAATTATTTTGAAAACTGTTAGGTACTGGCATTAATTATAGTAGAAAAGCCCAAAATTCAATTTCAGCTGAGTGAGTGAGGGTGGGGGTGCTTTACCCGTACGTTACCATGGCATTGGTAGATAGCCTTTACACCCTTGGCCTATTTTCAGCACTAACATTACGGTTATATGACATTGTGTAGTTACTTTTCCTAATTCTCCACAGCATATTAAGAAGGGTTTTTATGGGTACTTTATGGTAAATGAAAGAAATGGAATGGTCCAATAATGTTTATATAGAATATGATGTAAATTAATCATGGTCCAAAGGAAGATAGACTAGCAACACATTGTTTGTGAAATGTTTTAGGTCTATCATTCATAGTCCATTGTCTGAAATAATCCACATTTAGTTGTGGTTTTTTTTCTTCTTTTCAGTAAGAATAATTTCTTTTACATGTTATAATGTCTTGATAACGAAACCATTAGGAGAGATAAAAGATTTTAGTGATACACAGAAAAGTTAAGTTGTCTGGAAGATGCTTTTGTTACAGAATAAAATTTTTTTTAATAGGATCCGAACCAGCTAATCCGAGCCAGTGCCCTGCGTGTTTTGTCCAGTATCCGAGTTCAGATGATTGCACCTATCATGATGCTTGCCATCAAGGAGTCTGTAATGGATATGTCTCCCTTCGTTAGGAAGACAGCTGCTCATGCCATACCCAAAATGTATAGGTAGAATTCACATCATTATCTATATCAAGATTTCTTGTCTGTATTCCTCCTCTTTCTTTCTTTTCTCCACTGTCCATCTGTTCATACATTGGACAAGGCAGTAGCTGTATAATCAGAGACCATATAAAGAGAATAGAGCAGGGTGCTAGATAATTAGCACAGTTCTATTCATGTATGCATTCTGCCATTTATATTTCATTCCACAAAAGGATCATTAATGATATCCATGTTTGTAGCTCAGTGAATTTTCATGTCACCGTCTTTAAATGTAGAATTAATTAATTCTTTTCCCAAATGAAATATTTCAGCACCATTTGTACAGACAAACAGCATAACACTTACCACAAATTACATGCTAAAATAGGAAGATCTGTTTACATCACATTCTTCAATTCTACCATAACCTTTTTGGAAGAGTTGATTTGTTTATTAAGAAGTGATCAGCTTTTTATTCGGTCATAATGTACTTGCCTTGTTTTGGTTTCTTTGTAGTATAAAAATTGACTCTTCCAGAATGCAGGACAAACATGGCGGATTACATGCACACAGACCAGCCATTTTCAGCATGTATTGAGTGAATGGTTTTATGCCATTATGAGTTATGTTTAAATTATTTGTGCACAAAATTAATTTGAAAATTTAGCTACATTTTGAGATGCTAAAGTGAAAATTCAATTTAAACGCTGAAATCATTCACAATGTTGTATGGCATCTTTGTTGTTACAAACCTCAGTGGCAGTTAATTATTCATGATTAAGGTGCTGTTATTTTGGTTCATTTGTTAATATACATAATATCTTTTTTGTTTTATACCATTGCTAAGCATCACAAACAACCCTGGGATAATTAAGAAACATTAGGTAGACATATTGAGCAAGTGCGCACATATGTTTACTCTGTTTTTGTCTGACCTTCTTTAGCGTTAGTGGCAGTGACTGCATTGTCCTTAATCATTAGATTGATGTTTACAGGTGTCAAACTGTAATGTAGAACTATCATATTTAGACTGTAGAATAAGCAATTCATTTTTTTTTATTACTCACCCTTACCATCTTTCTGCCCCTCAAATAAGGTCATTGTCAAATTATCAATGATTTTTTTTTCTGTTAAGCGGGAAAGGCATCAAACTTAAAATGCAGAATCTAGGTCTGTTATTTCATATATGTATACTCCTACTGCAGATCCTCCAGCAAGGTCAAGGTCAGTACATATAGCTTCCCAAAATGTTTATTTGTATATTCTTGGAAAAAACATTAAAGTATATGGAAGGTTTATTTATGTGCCAGTTATGATTTATTGAGCTATTTGTTCACTTCAAAGAAGGTTATTGAGCACATGTCTGCATTGACACCAAACTTTACTCCTCCATAATAGTCGGTGGGATAACCCTTAAAATAGCCCACGTTTTATCAATATAACACTTTATCTTCTATTTTCAGCCTTGATCCGGAACAAAAGGAACAGTTGATTGAAGTCATTGAAAAATTGTTAGCAGATAAAACCACAGTATGTTCTCATATTATTTAATACTATTCCATTTGCTTAGAAATGAATGAGATCAATTTTACTTATATTTTTGTATCTTCATAATTTTCAAATCAAAAATAGGTTAATGTGTCTGCCCATTGGTACAGGATTGTTAGTATGTAGCTAATGTCTCTCTTCTTCTTCTTTTACACCATTGACATTAGAAACTTGACACCTTTATTAGTGTTTACCTAATGCCAGACAACTTTTACACCATTGACATTAGACCCTTGACACCTTTATTAGTGTTTACTAATGCCTGACAACTCCTTTTACACCATTGACATTAGACACTTGACACTTTTATTAGTGTTTACTTATGCCTGACAGCTCCTTTTACACCATTGACATTAGAGACTTGACACCTTTATTAGTGTTTACCTAATGCCTGACAGCTCCTTTTACACCATTGCCACTAGAGACTTGACACCTTTATTAGTGTTTACCTAATGTCTGACAACTCCTTTTACACCATTGACATTAGAGACTTGATACCTTTATTAGTGTTTTCCCAATGCCTGACAACTCCTCCTTTTACATCATTGACATTAGAGACTTAACACCTTGGTTAATGTATACCTAATGCCTGATAACTCCTTTGATGTTGACACTAGAAATTTAACACCTTTGTTAGTGTGTACCTAATGTCTGACAACTCATTTACATCATTGGCATTAGAGACTAGCACCTTTGATAGCATGTACCTAATGCCTGACAACATATTTACATCACTGACATTAGAGACTTGCACCTTTGATAGCATGTACCTAATGCCTGGCAACATATTTACATCATTGACATCAGAGACTAGCACCTTTGATAGAATGTACCTAATGCCTGACAACATATTTACATCATTGACATCAGAGACTAGCACCTTGATAGCATGTACCTAATGCCTGACAACACCTTTTACGCCATTGACATTAGAGACTTAACACCTTTGATGACAAGTTGCTAATGACTTGCAACTCTTCCTTTTACAATGACATTACAGACTAGCACCTTGATAGCGTGTACTTCATGCCTCAAAGCTCCACCTTTTACACCACTGACACCTTTGTTAGTATATACCTAATGCCTGACAACTCCTTTTACGCCATTGACATTAGAGACTTGACACCTTTGTTAGTATGTACCTAATGCCTGACAACTCCTTTGATGTTGACACTAGAGATGTTGTTGTTGTTGTTGTAGGGTTTAACGCCATTTTTCAGCACATGATAGGCTATACATGGCGGCCAGTATTAATGGTGGAGGAAGAATCCGAGAAAACCCTGGAAAGAACCACCGACCCACGAGAAGCTACTGGCAAGCTTTCTCACATACCCACATTGGCCGAATCCGAAACTCGAACCCACGCAGACAGAGGTGAGATGGCAGTGATCCGTAACGGATAGCGCTTTAGACCACTCGGCCGCTCGGGGCCCCTCACTAACACTTTTGTTAGTGTGTACCTCATGCCTGACAACTCCTTTTACATCTTGACACCTTTGAATATGATTGGGAATAGTTTTGAGTTGTTTACAGGAATTTCATAGTTTCTTTTTATCTCATGAGGGTGTGTGGTGAGAATGGGGGATATGCTATACTGCAGAACTGCTGATTCTAGCTGTTTGTGTTCTCTTTTAGTTACAGTACTGTTGAAATTATATGAACCCTGTACAAGCAGTGTTTTAATGCAGACCAGTGGCTTTCCAAATATTCAAATACAAGACATGATATGAGTGGAAAACCATTTTTTTGCATAAGAAATTAAATCCCATTTCTTTTATGAATCCAGAATTATAGTAACTTTTACATGAGAAATTAAATCCCTGTCTTTTGAAGAATCCATATAACTTTTATTACATAACAATCCTACTTAAAAGTTTCATAATTTCATGTTGTAAATTGTATATCACTGTGGCATAACACCAAGGATTGTCACTTAGTAATGTTTTAAATGTTTTGTATCACCATGGCATAACACCAAAGATTGTCACTTAGCAAGATGGTAAATCTTATTTATCACTGTGGCATAACACAAAGGATTGTCTCTGAGCAGTGTACTAAATAGTATGTATCATTGTGGCATAAAGGAAGGTATTTCACTTAGCAATGTTCTAAATCTTATTTATCACTGGCATAACTCCAAGGATTGTCACTTGGAAATCTTATTTGAGTAATTAGAAGTGTAGATATCAAGTGATTGTGCGGTAACTTTTTATTGACATGAATTTATGAAATTCATTCATTAAAACAAAAATGACACTGAAAGCAGTTTTGCATCAGTACGGTATGACTTTTTTTCAATATTTTCACATGAAATAAACAATTATACCTCATCCACTATTTCTGCTACATATTGTTTTCGCTTTAGCTTGTGGCTGGCAGTGCTATTCAGGCTTTTGAGGAGGTGTGTCCTGAGAGAATTGACCTGATACACAAGAATTATCGGAAGCTGTGTAACCTTCTAGTGGACGTGGAAGAGTGGGGACAGGTGGTCATTATAAATATGTTGACCCGCTATGCACGCACACAGTTTGTCAACCCCAACAAAGATGTGAGTAGATTTATATACACTTACAGGCAAATAAATTTACTTAATCCAGAATTCTGGGTTGGTGGGTTTTGGTTTATCTATTTTAGTAACAAAGAAAATACTTCTATTAGTTATTTACCTTCTCAGTCATATGTCCTAATGCTTCGTAAACATAAAATTTTAACAAAACAATTCATTTCTGTAACACATAAAGGAGAAATAAAATTAAGTCTTTGTCATCCTTGCATTTAAAGACACAGTGAAATTTGGCTTTGCAGAAGAAAAAAACCTTCATTTTGAGGGGTTCTGATACATTTTTATCCTTGCACTCAGCAGAGACCCACACAAAAATAATCAGCTGTCAAAGTTCCAGCGGATGAATTATAACCAAATGCAGTCATCGTCAAACCTCATCCGTCAGTGCATCAAGTAACAGTAGATATTGGTCTTTAGAGTTTAGCCTGACTAATTAGTAGATTTGGTAGTTGTTAATGACTGTACAGATATGTACAGGCAGATAGCTCTGCAAATTTGTGATAATAGCAACTGTGTTGTCAAGGCTGCCCAGATGGCGGAAGCTAGACTTACTGATTTTCTTTGGTATTTGTATGCATGCCTGTACATTCCTATTCCGATCTGCCTGTCTGTATACATTAAGGTAAATTGTAAAGTTATTTAGTGTAAGGTAAATGTTGGAAGTATTTACTTTTGAGCAAAATACAGGCTTTACAAAAAGGAACACATTTTTGCTTGGGTAACTACAATGTGTAAAAGAGGAATAATAATGCCGGTTTTGTACAGAATGCTTACTGCTTCCTGTTTTTAATAGGAGATGCAAGATGAAGCTGAGAGACCATTTTATGACTCTGACAAGGAGGAGAAGGAGGAGGAAGGAGCAGCAGAGGAGAAGCCCCAACCTAAGACTTACATTATGGACCCTGATCATCAACTGCTGCTGAGACAAACCAAGCCTTTGCTTAACAGTCGGAATGCAGCCGTAAGTAGTGAACTGTCAATCATATATGTTTTACAAATGTACTTATTTAATTTTGTTCACAGAGAAGGGAGTTTCTGATCATTATATTTCATACACTGTGTTTTTCACATTTTGAATGAGTCAAAAAAGGTTTCATTTTCCTTTTTCACATCTTTCCTTGAATGAATCAAAAGAGATTTAAATTCCTCCTGAAATCTAAACAAAATGAATCTCATGTAAAATGTAAGTGATTTACAGCACTGGCAATAATACACAGTTATCTTCAGGTTGTCCCTGTTATTGTAACAGACTAATCTTCAGGTTGACCCTGTTGCTGTAACAGGCTCATCTTCAGGTGGCCCCTATTATTGTACAGATTCATCTTCAGTTGACCCATATTGTTGTGACACGTATTTTCAGGTTGCTCCTATTGTTGTAACAGATTCATCATCAGGTTGCCTGCATCATTTTAGCAAACTCATCTAAAGGTTGCCCCATATTGCTATAACAGAGTCATCATCAGTTTGCCCCAAATGTTATAACAGACTCATCTTTAGGTTGCTCCTGTTGTTGTAACAAACTTATCTTCAAGTTGCCTGTATCATTGTAACATGCCCGTCTTCAGGTTCCCTATATCATTGTAACAGTCTCATCTTCAGGTTGCCTGTATCAATTTTGTAACAGACTCATCTTCAGATTGCCTGTATCAATTTTGTAACAGTCTCATCTTCAGATTGCCTGTATCAATTTTGTAACAGACTCATCTTCAGATTGCCTGTATGATTGTAACAGACTCATCTTCAGGTCACCTGTATCATTGTAACAGACTCATCTTCAGATTGTCTGTATCAATTTTGTAACAGTCTCGTCTTCAGGTTGCCTGTATCAATTTTGTAACAGACTCATCTTCAGATTGCCTGTATGATTGTAACAGACTCATCTTCTGGTTGCCCCTGTTGATGTAAAAGAGCTGAAGAAGTGGAATATATGCAGAGGTTTTGCAAATTTATAAATTCCCATGAAAAGTAGAAAATAGACCTGCCTACCTACCTCCCTCCCTTCAGATTTATAAATATATTACTATTATATGATTATCCATGAAAAGTAGAACGTGAAACTATTATATCTGTCTACATACTGAAAATATAAATTACATTACTATTGTATAATTACTCTTGAAAATTAGAACATAGATGTATCATATATAGCTGCATACATTCAAATTTATCAAATACATTACTATTGTATGATGATTTTCCATGAAAATTAAAGCATAAATCAGTCTTTCTGTCTGCCTACCTAGCTTAATGTGGGAAAAGTGCTGCATTGGTTAATTTTTGTGACTAGGCCACAAGTTTAATTAATTTAAATTCTAATAAACAAACAAACCCTTAATTTTCATAGTAAAAAATTCACAGGAATGCAACAACATAGAAATATCGTAGTATGGTAATTTTATTTCACCATCCCTATCAGTCTATCAAGTATTGTTGGGTTGTTTTTTTCCAGTTATTGAACTGATGGATTTATTAATGGAATCATACAAGAGAGTAATTGCAGGTATTGAATTGTGACTTTTTGAAGTTTCAAAATTCAATCTTTCTATCGGAGTGTCTGAACTGTCTTCTTTTTTTCAGGTGGTGATGGCTGTAGCCCAGCTTTATCATCATTGTGCTCCTAAATCTGAAGTTGGAGTTGTATCACGTTCGCTGATACGCCTTTTAAGAAGTTACAAGTGAGGGCTATTCACTTTAATTTTACCATGGTGGGGTGGGTGGGGTTGGAATGTCACTTTTTGTAGGGGTACCAAAATTAAGGGGACTTAACTCTTTTTAAAAAGTGCCTATTCAGATCCTATCCCTACAAAAATGTGAATTCCCATTTCCCCAGGTAAATGTAAATAAATGTGAATTCCCATTTCCCCAGGTAAATGTAAATAAATGTGAATTCCCATTTCCCCAGATAAATGTAAATAAATGTGAATTCCCATTTCCCCAGGTAAATGTAAATGGAATAGCATGGAGTCATTCAAAATGGTGAATTTTCGTTGTCGCCCTTGCATTTAGCAGATAGCATGACATAAATATCAATTTAATGGCAGAATCAGGATTTAGATTTGAGCTTAGATTTCATGTTATATTGTTTAAAAGTGTTTTACCAGAAGGATAATGCACACTGAAGGTGAGACATAGTGTTTTATGGAATGCTTGTTTGAATTTTCTAACAAAAATACATTTAACTGATGTAAGAATTTATCATTTTTTTAAGGAAAACATTGTTATAGTTAGACATATTCTATTTGGAAAATGTGAATTTAGAAATACATAAGGATTTTACTGACACAGTTATGATTTTTGGCAAGCAGTAAAGTTTCTCAGGTTTGTATCAGTATGTGTTTTTTTGATTGTTTATCATGTTGGTGTTTTTCAAATATCAAAATAATCTACTTTCAAGACTGCACATTTTCATAAACTTATATTTCTTTTAAAAAATGTTTAAAGATGTACTGTAAATCACCAACATCTTGGTATGCATTTATTTTCAGCAAATTTAGGGAGCAAACTAATAATTATTCCATGATTTAAATCCTGACAAACCAAGATGGAAAGGTGTCCTTGTTAATTTGATAATCCTTTGTCCTTGAATGAACCAGATTTAATTTTGTTTACGGTATAGTTGATTGTAGTGTATAATGAAACCAAAGGAATCTGCCAAGAATCTTAGGGTACCGTCTGTACCCATGTATTAGTCAGGTGCCAAGGAATCTTTGGGTACCGTCTGTACCCATGTATTATTCAGATGCCAAGGAAATCTTTGGGTACCGTCTGTACTCATGTATTAGTCAGGTGCCAAGGAAATCTTTGGAGTCAGTCTGTACCCATGTATTATTCAGATGCCAAGGAAGTCTTTGGGTACCATCTGTACCCATGTATTAGTCAGATGCCAAGGAATCTTTGGGTACCATCTGTACCTATGTATTAGTCAGATGCCAAGGAATCTTTGAGTACCATCTATATCCATGTATTAGTCAGATCCAGATTCAACTGCATAGACCCAGATCTGCCATAGTTAATGTCCTGGCCGCTCTGGGTCTGTGATTTGTTAGGATTAATCAATATAACCAACTGCATAGACCTGACCTGTCAATGCATTAATCAGTGGCTGATCTGGGTCAGTGTTTTTTGTAGTATGACCAGACATAAAGCTGAGTATTTATGATCAGCAAATAAATCATTCCATAGCAAGCTATGTTAATTGTTGACAAACATGAGGAATGTTTTCTTTTTCATTTTCAGGGAGGTCCAGTATGTAGTTCTGTGTAATATTGCAACCATGTCCATCAAGAGAAAGGTAGGGAAGTATTTTGGTTAGCAATAATCATTATGTACCAACAAGGTATATAAAATTACTTATGTACCAACAAGGTATATAAAATTACTTATGTACCAACAAGGCATCTAAAATTACTTACGTACCAACAAGGTATATAAAACTATTTATATGCCAACAAGTTATCTAAAATTACTTATGTACCAACAAGATATCTAAAATTACTTATGTACCAACAAGGTATATAAAATTACTTATGTACCAACAAGGTATATAAAATTACTTATGTACCAACAGGATATCTTTATGTACCAACAGGATATCTTTATGTACCAACAAGTTATCTAAAATTACTTATGTACCAACAAGTTATATAAAATTACTTATGTACCCACAATGTATCTAAAATTACTTATGTACCCACAAGGTATGTAAATTTACTTTGAAAAAATGTATCATGTGCATTTAGGCACTCAGAAATATGAGAAAGACTTTTATTGATCTGATTACAAAGCTCTTATGGCTTTCTTATTGACATTTGTCTGAAAGTCATTTTGTATCATGTGGAGTACTACACCTTTCAGTAAAAGAAATAGGTCAATGTGACCACAGTCCAGTGAGTGAAGTTAATCTGTTTGCATTTAAGCTTAGTTTCTCCAGGTTAGGGTTTGTGTTTGGGTCATTTTCTCAGACACTATTGCTCATAGATTAGTACCCATGATAAAAAATAAATTTGTATTATTGATGGTTTGCAATTCTTGCTGATATTGGTTTAATATAATATATAAAGTGTATGTCATGGCTTTTGTTCTAGAATGTTTGTGTAATAAAAAGATAACTGTCTTGGATCTGAGTGTGTTAATGCACTTCAAACACATAGGAGAAAGACTTTTGTTGATATTTATTTCATATCATATGTGATCATCAAACAGACTTTTATCATGAATCATTAATTTTGTTGTAATACATGTAACAGATAAAAAAAACCCATTAATTATAATAATAATGATAATAATAATAATAATAATAATAGTAATTAAAATACCAGTAAATATAGTGTGTGTTATGGTGTATAATAATTAAATGTTGTGTTCAACATGAGTATATATACATAATTTCCTATAAATAATCAGTACAAAATATTATAAAGCTGTTACTACCACTAAGTGGATCATTTGCCATTCTTATGAGTTATCAGAGATTGTCTAAGATGAAAAGTCAAATTGATATCCTATGAAAAATTTCTTATAATTAACATATTACTGTAACTCATGAGGGATACAAATTTTTCTTCAGTAGGATAAAGATAATAAACTTCAATAAAATATTTCTTTCTTAAATGGTTATACGCTGGACAAACACAAGCAAAATGGAATTCATCACCAAATAAACATTATTTTTCCAAAATAATTTACAGTATTCCTCTCAACCATACCATGCCTACCTGACTGTCTCTATATTCAGCATATGCCCTGAGCACCTAAATTTAGCATGTAACTTCCTTAAAAAATAATCCATATGATAGATATATATCCAGTTCTAATTCAGTTCTATACATGTTATAATACATACATTGTTGTGAGTTGTTAATGCCACTTATCTCCTTAATTCATTGTGAAAATAGTGAGAAACATTGTTATTCATCTCCAACATCTTAATTTAGCCAGACATATCCAAAGCCAAAGCAAAATAGCATGTCTTTAATTTTGGTGACATGTTTGGTTTCATCTGATCTTTCCAACATTAAATAACATTGGTGTGGATATCGGGTTGAAGACAACTTTCAGCCAGTATTTAATACATGGTAAAAAATATGGGGTAAAAGTTGGTATCTTCCGCACTCGCCTAACCCAATTGCATTATTGGTACTTTTAGAAACACCTAAATATTGTTTGCAAAATTGTTTTGCACAATTTCAATATCCCTTTCAAATTCATATCCCCAAATTTCTGACCTTAGCAAGCAGTTGGTTTTATTATCACAGAATAAAATATTTTAGAAGCATCCTAACACTAAAACAGCCATATTATTTTTGATAATTCGCGCCCTTCAGTTGCTAACTTTGCCTGAGCTGCTAATGTCTTCTTAGCTTTTGTCCAAATGAGCTTAGGGGTGAAAAAAAGACCCACATATTTGTAGCAAGGCACACACTTAAAATGTCTTTCTTTGGAAAACCAAACCTACTTTGCCTTGAAATATCCCTCATTTCTGAAAACAGTGATTTTAGTTTTATCAATATTTTCCATCTCACTAGTTTTATCACAGACAGGATCAACATGTTCAGACATTTAAGTGTACAAAGAGACACAATTCCAATAAGTACTATTGACTTAAATGATCTCCATGACAATACTTCATTAATATTTGGGAGGTAACTGAATTGTCTTTGAGATTTCGATAGTGGTGTTACTGTTACAGAATTTAATTTCACCTGTGACACATCTTCCAAGGCGGTCAAATAATATTTGCAAGATTAAAGCCACAGTCAAAGTCATAAAATCCTAATAACAACAATGTTATCTATGTATAATTTGTTCACATTTTAGAAAATTTAGTGCAGAAAAATTATTATAAATTCTCTCATTCAACTTTACTCTGCTTCATTACACCATAATCATGTTTATGATGGATTTTACTATGGCAGACATTACCAATCAGACTTTGTGTTATGTTGACCAATCAAACAGTGTATTATGTTCAGAGATATTTGGAATTTCAATTTATGTGCTGTGTATTTGTTTGCACTTTACACATTCCTTGGTTTTTAAAAAAAATCTATTTCAGGGGATGTTTGAACCATACCTGAAAAGTTTCTATGTCCGGATGAATGATCCAGCACCCATAAAACTTCTTAAGGTAAGCAATGTACATATATATATAAATGTTACCAGACAATACCACATTAAGAGTACATCAGCTTCCTCTCAAAACCAGTCCTCCCAAGCTAAGAAAGATATTCACCACACTTTCCACTTTATTTTATCATTCTATATTAATCATATGGAAGTCAGATGATGACCTAGATATACATGCCTTTTCGGCATGCTTTTTCTCAAAACCTTGCAAATATTGAGTTTCCTCAGTTGAGCCACTATTAGACGTTTCTCAATTCAGCCCAGGGATATATATATACATATATATATATATATATATATACATATATATATATATATATATATATATATATATATATATATATGCTTTCCATTTTTCATTGTAAATATATATCTGTACTTCATTTGTTTAACTTTGTGATATGACAGGCTGATCCTAATTGCCTGCCTTATGGTCTGCAGTACTTTAAGTTCTGTATAGTACTTGACCCAGTTTGTAGAATGTCATTTTTTCAAACCCTTCATAATCTTTGAAGAAACTTTACCCATGTCCATGCTTCTTCATACAGTAATCAAGAACCTAGTTCATATTTCTTGGTCATTACTGGGGAAAGGTCACAAAATGCTTGCATCTTCAGGGCTAATATGTGTGTGTGTGTGTGATTTGGATTTAAAATGTAGCTTTAAAAATTTTCAGTCATATCATTACAATGTATGCGGTGTGACCGTTTGTATTGATGTCTAGGGGCATCATGTCACCGACACGTAGCATCAAGTCCCACGAAGTCACATTATCCTGACACCAGGCCAACCAGTCCTAACACTAGCCTCTTAATGCCAGGCAGCTGCTAGTATCATTTTTATAAGTCTTTGGTTTTGACTTGGCCAGAGTTAGAACCCACGACCTCTCGCATCTGAGGCAGATGCTCTAACCACCTAGGCCAGTGGAGCAGTCTTCAGGGCTGATCCATATGACCTTGCTTTTTTGAGTTTACTCAACACAGATACTCATAAGCAGATTGTCTTTTGATTTCAATCCACTGAGTCATTGAAATGAAATTATTGAAAAGAACTTTATCAACATAAGTGTCTGTTTTCTTTATAAAGTGATTAAATGACGGTAATTAGTCTTTCATTAAATGACGGTAATTAGTCTTTCATTAAATGACAATAATTAGTCTTTCATTAAATGACGGTAATTAGTCTTTCATTAAATGATGGTAATTAGTCTTTCAATGTTTCATTGTTTATAAAGAGGATTGGCTTCAGTGTGCAGTATTGCATTTAAAGGGAAACAACGAAGCTAAAGCAGCTGTCTGCATTTGCATTTAAAGGACCAAATATATGTTGTGATCACTTTAGCAGAAGTGGTTGTCACTAAGGTGATCTATTCTTTAAGAATAAGATGAGTTTACTAAATCATTTTCGCAATGACGGTCTAAGGGAGATTCAGAGATGGAAAATTCACAAGAAAATAGAAGGAGATAAGGCTGGCACTGAGTCTGAGGTAACTATTCCTCTAAAGACATAAGGCTGGCACTGAGCCTGAGGTAACTGTTCCTCCAAAGACATAAGGCTGGCACTGAGTCTGAGGTAACTATTCCTCCAAAGACATAAGGCTGGCACTGAGTCTGAGGTAACTTTTCCTCCAAAGACATAAGGCTGGCACTGAGTCTGAGGTAACTATTCCTCCAAAGACATCAGCCAAACTTTTGGCAGAAAGAGATGTCAAATATGACATAACTAAGAGACAAAGATATGTTCAGCCATATTGGGTTGATAATTATTTATGGCTTGAATAAAAGATGTTTTGCAGTTATTTCAGACGATATCTTGAACTGGTACAGGTTGGAAATTCAGCCAGTGTATTTGTCAATGGAACTGATGAATTCAGGATTTAATCAAGCAGGTCTCATGGCAGTTATGAAACTCATAAAGAATATGCAGCACAGTATATGCATGACACTAGCCAGCATATGCAGAAAATCCCAGAAGTAAAATTTACTAACATTCCTCTAGGAAAACCCAGTTAAAAACTAAATGAAAATGAAATGAAAAGAAATAACAAGAGCTTTCTTTAACACAGTCTACAACCTGGACCAGTATTGAGAACCAGTTTTTGGTATGGAAATGCTGTGTGCAATTCAAGAGAAAAACAATCCTCAACTTGGTATTAATTATTAGAACAGACCAAAGAGCATGAGATTTTATTCTGTCAATTGATCAAGTCTTGAGAGAGGGGCCCCGAGTGGCCGAGTGGTCTAAAACGCTATCCGTTATGGATCACTGCCATCTCACCTCTGTCTGCGTGGGTTCAAGTCTCGGATTCGGCCAATGTGGGTATGTGAGAAATCTTGCCAGTAACTTCTCGTGGGTCAGTTGTTCTTTCCGGGGTTTTCCCGGGTTCTTCCTCCACCATTAATACTGGCCGCCATGTATAGCCTATCGTGTACTTAAAAATGGCATTAAACCCTACAACAACAACAACAACAACAAGTCTTGAGAGTTAGGGAAGGTCTGAAATTCGTTTCAGCTCTTGCTGATGACAATACAGATGCTACAATATCGGAGGAAGAAATAGTGTATATAAGATATAACAAAAGCTAAAAATTAGGTCCTTTAATGAAATAAATATGTTGTACCTTGTTTCTTTTGTTTTTAGTATGGATTAAAATGCATACTTATTGTCAAATCTAGGCAAGATATTGAAATTTTGGGACAAGTGAAAATGTGTGTGGGGGTGGGTGGGGGTACAAATGAATTTTCTATAACCGCCTTCTCCTGGACAAGTAGTTAAAAAATATTTGATCAGCCCTGATTTTGTAGCATTTGTGGTACTCTTTTTCTCATTTCGTTTTTCATATTCAAGCTTTATAGAGTGCTCCAATCCATTGATTACCATATTTTTATTGACTGTGCAAGGTCCCATATACGTAAGATTTTCTGTATATTATTCTTCAGTATCTTAACCTAGGGATGATTCCAATATTCATGTAAATTTCAGCTGGAAATCCTGACCAATCTTGCCACAGAAACCAACATCTCTACAATTCTGCGAGAACTGCAGGTATCAAAAAATGTCATAGATTCTGCTGACCTCTTTTCTGTGTAAAGAATATATTTAAAAATGGTTTGTACTTAATTTTAGATAAAACAAAGTGCTTAATACTGTTAAAATTACTTAAAGATATGGAAAGCTTGTATTTAGCAAGTAAAAAAATAAAGTGAAAGAAGTATGAAAACGAAGCAAAAGCAGCTTGCCTTAGACAGAAGGGTCATATGCAGAAAACTCTGCATGTGTGTAGGGTTTCTTTACATGTGTAGGGTTTCTTTATCTTCCGTCTGTAGTGTAAAGAGCGTCATGGCTGAGCAGGGCTCGGAAAATGAATTTGAATTGACATCTATGAGGAAATACTGAAAATGTCCCTGAAAATACCGAAAAGCATTTTGAGGAATTGTGATTTAAAAAGTCTGTTTAGAGTGCTGTGACAAGCATTTATACATGGCAAATCTTTTATATTACAATTTGATTGTTGTTTAAGTCATCTGGATGTGTAACAGTCACCATTTATATTGCAATTTGATGGTTGTATAAGTCTTCTCTTATAGTACAGTTTGATGGATGTGTAACATTCACCTTTTATAGTACATTTTGTTAGACATTTATTACACATTTATTTCATTTTAGATTTTGCATCCATAACATGTACAATTTTTTATATAGCAAGGTTATTCATGCATTTTTGAGGCATTCACTGCATGTATGGTATTAATTCAAAGTAACCTGCTTAAGCTATCAGACTGTAAATTAGCTGAATTACTCATGATAAATGCATTTTTGCTTTAAGACATATGTGACCAGCTCAGACAAAGAGTTTGCTGCAGCCACAATTCAAGCCATCGGCCGATGTGCTAGTAGTATTGCTGAGATCACAGACACATGTCTAAATGGATTGGTTCGACTGATGTCCAATAGGGATGGTATGTACCAGTACTGGTAAAATTGTGAATTTATGTCACATAAACCATAACATCATCTCTGCTGACTATTAAATTTATCACATTATTGTAGAAAATAATCTGATTCTCCTTCAAATACATTCCCTGATCTCATTATTATTAGGAATATAAGCCCAACTACCTCCTGAATCCAGCCCTCCCATAGACAAAAATTTGTCTTTAAATATGTTACCCAATCATAATACCTTAGGATAATTACTGCTACCTCACGAATCCAGCCCTTCCAGATCCTACTTTAGCTAAAGGGAGCTAAAAGTTGTCCGCCAACCAAAAGATGGTTGGACAGAGTGATCCTCCCTTAAGTATAAGAATAGGCAGCAAAATATATGAACCTGTCAGTTACTACTTAACGCTTGTGCCAAGGAGCATGCTGTCATCATGAGAGACCTCACAAAAGTCAGACTCTACATGGAAGATATACCATTTCAAGTTGATGGAGTTTTTTCACTTTTGAAATAAAGTACACTCCATCTGAGTTCCCAACTTTTTCTCGTCCTAAGCCAACAAAGTTCCACCTTTACAATTTGCTAACACTTTATCATCATCACACATTTTGGTACTTGTAGGGGAGCTTAAGCAACTTCGCATTAAGTTCGGTCTATAATTATTTTATATACCTGAAAGTCTCTAGTGCTTATAACAGCCCTCCTAATATATGTGTAATTCCATTACGAATGGGTACATATTGGTGAGTTTTTATTCCACTGCATTCGTAGCGTCCGATTACCAACTTAAGTGATTTTACTTGTACAGGCGGTTTGTGGGCCTTGTTCCCTACAGGTAATTACCTTATAATGGTTATTGTCACACCTACTTTGTACGTATCTCAATGGTACCTCAGTTCCTGTTATGTAAAGGTTTTTGTGTGTGTAATGTAGACATTTGTGTTCATTTCTGTATTGCTTCCACTCTGGTTGGACAAGTACAGGTAAGCTTTCTATACACGGTTTACTCAGTCGTGTCTTGCTCATGCATGTTTCTATAGGCGACATTTGATTCATGTTTATCTGAATAAGCATTCCATCATATTTAAAGAGCACTTAGTCCCTCACATGGGTAGCCTATGTGACTCACAAGATAGGTTCAGGCTACAATATTTATATTCGTGCATGCCTTTATGCCCTTAAGAAACTCATTATATATGTATAATTCTGTCATTTCTGGTACATACAGGTGAGTTCCCATTACCGTATCATCTTTAGCCTTGGAATGCCATGCTTCAACGATTCTACCTGTACATAATGTCTTTGACCTTCCATACAGGTCATATTGTAATGAGATCATCTGCTATCACTATTTTCCAGGAAACCATCATTTGGTATAGCTCTGCACCCACTCTTTATTCAAACAACATGTGCAGGCCGACAGGATTATACTTCTCCCTACAGGTGGTATTCTCATTATATTTTACCTGTATGCTTCATTGCTTTATTATCAATTTCCAGGTCAACTGTTTAAGATTTAGCTCTGCTCTGTCACTGCATTTGAAAGACAGGTTCAGGGCTACAGTTTTATACATTTTGCTCTGTTTGGATGAAGACATCACCAGTCTTCCTCTGTGAGAATTTCTGGCAGACAAGGGAGATTAATCAACTCTTACCCTTCAGCTATGAAGCACCAGACATGGAAATGCTCCGAAACAGCTCCGGTACCCAAGTCACCACCACAGGACTCAACATTATTGGCAACTCCCTCTACCTTGCCTCCTCGGGGTTCGACTCGATTCCTATTGCGGAACACCAAAGAATGGAGCTAACCCTCTCTGCAGACATACAGCCTCACCTCATGCAACCAAGATGTTCTCAAGTGATGTCATCTATTCTAGACTATGTAGTCTATCTGATATCACGGGAAGATTCAGCTTTCTGAGCCTCCATTGAGGACATTTCTGTCTTTGACCCCCCCGAGTCCCGTCCTCCTTCTACTCTGTCAACTACATTGACCAGAACCCCAGCATCTGTTTATCATATGATGAAACGGAAGAGTCAGACTTCAGTTACTTCTGCGTCGGGGAGAATTATGGTCATTCTGACCTGCCTTTATCATCAGTCCATTGGCGGTTCTACCTGGCAATACACCAGTATTTCATTTGGAACCCCAGCAGTTAACAGTGTTATCACCGCTTTAGGGATAACAAAGCCACACTCCATACACATAGATCAGATGGTCTTGGATGACACTCGGCAGTTAATGCACAATATTTTGTCACCATGGCTTCAGTGTTGGACTTCATCTCTATGACTATTTTCCAATAGGCAGAACATAGCTTATCTTCTCCCACTCCAAATGCCTCATAATATGCATTATAGAGTCGGTCTAAAAAATGGCCAGAGTATGAACAGAGCTGCTTAACACAGTTTGGCCAATGCTGTAACCGCAGCTACAATTTACAGTTGGTGGATCATGATTCAGTGCTCTCTGCCTGCACTTTCCTGGGGGACCACTGTAAGGCCAAGCAATGAGCACAGTCTTTATCCTTTAACCTTCTGTTCAATGGCCAGATTGAAGAAGTCCACAAACCAGCCATGAAGGAGATTAATTTCCTTCCCCAGAAACCACAGCATCAATTCAGGGATAGTATGGGAAATCAACAAAAGGACCAAAGGACCACACGTAGGACACAAGTGTCTGAAAACTCCTTTTGAAGCTCCATCCAGGAAAAGTCACTGTTCTCGCAAGCCAAAGTGTATAAAGCTCCAAGAGGGTCCGATTGTTTGTTCCAATGTTTTTCTGGGTTTTATTCCAGACTTTTCATGGTCTCAAAGGCAAATGGCACTCTGCCTCCAATCATTGACCTAAATGCCCTCAGTCAATTCATTCATGTCCCTTGGTTCTCAATGGAAACAGAATTGTACATTTTGAATGCTGTCCAAAAGGGAGACTTTGCCATCAATGTGGACTTAAAACATTCATACCTTTATGTCCCTATTCGTAAGGCTTCCAGGACATTCATGTGATTTGCTTATAACATTGTATACCAATTCAGGGCACTTCCATTGGACTCAACGTCAACCCCTGGGTCTTCACTTGTATGATGAATCGAGTAATGGTGTATGTCTGGACCATTTCTACAGTGGCATCATCAAGTTACCTGGATGTCATCCTGCAGAAACATCAGGTGAGTAATATCAAAACACAACATGATAACCCTTGTTACACTGCTTACCAGCCTGGGTTTCTCATCAATAAGGAAAATCTAACCAACTACCATCTCAACTGTTTGTTCAACTAGGAATGGAGATCAATATACATGCAACATAGCTTGATCCTCGCTGGATTGGCGTTGAAAATCTGAACCATTTTGGCCTCTTTTCTTTCAAGGAAAATTCTATCTGCACAGGAATTCCTTTGCCTACTAGGCTTGCTCAATGCAGCAGTAGACCTCATTGTCCTAGGTCGCCTTTTTATGTGCCCATTGCAAATGATCCATAAGTCCTAAGACCAAAAGGCTGCCCACTGGACCAACTTCTCACCATCTGCACTCAGTTGAGGCACGATCTGTGGAATTGGGGCATCCTAATTTGGCTCACAGCAGGTATACCTCTGCAAATACAACACCCCAAGATTACAGTCTGTACTGATGCAAGTAGAGAAGGCTGGGGAGCCCACCTACAACAATCCTTTCGGGAAGCCAGCAGTGCATGGTCTTCCTTGGAACGGCATATACCTATCAGTGTTCTGAAGATGTTAAAGCCTGTCACTGGTGGAAAGAATATTTAAATGGGAAGGGAGTTCTCATTCTGTCCAGCAACTCTACAGTGGTAGCCAAGTGGTACAGGAGCCAAGTCCACAGACTCATCCATCCTGGTGTGGGACTTTCTAAAGTGGTGTTGTCAGCAACAAATCCACATACAAGTTAGCCATATACTGAGATGCCTTACATACTAGCTGACTCTTTGTCCCAGAACAATCAACAAATCTAAAATGGACTTTCATCCCTCAGTTTTCACTTGGGTATGTACCCGATGGGACCAACCATAGGTTGCAGCAAGGTAGAATACCAAACTTCCAACCTTTGTATCTCCAGTCCCAGACTCAAAGGCCTGGGTAGTCGACACTGTATCGATAGATTGGAATGGACTGGATGCATAAGCCTACCTTCCAACACCTCTGATTCCAAAGTGATACAGAAAGTTGCCTTTGATGTCATTGCACCACTCAGATGGGAGAAGTTGTGGATTAACGACCTCGTCAATCACGCAATGGATACTCCTCATTAAATTTGGATTTTCCCTCATCTACTCAAACAACCATGATGGCAGTTGTCCCATTCCTATCCAGAGCTACTAAACCTGCATGTCTGGATTTCATTAAACAGACCTCAGAAATTCTCACAATCAGTGATGAAGAGAATCACTCTAGCAAGAAGGCTCTCCACTCTGAAAGCTTAGGAAGGCAAATGGCACGTTTTGACTCGGTGGTGCACAAATGAACACATTTTATCTGTCCAGGCATATATACCACAAATAGCTAACTACTTTTGCTCTTTGAAGACAGAATGTTCACACCGAGTATGACAAAAGGTTACTGCTCCACAATCGCTGACACCTTTTGTCACCACAGAAGAGAGGATATCAGACAAAAAAAAGGATTTTTCTGACCTCACCATCTTTGAGTATAAATGCCAAAAATGTTAGCCCTGTGCCCAAAACGGAACCTATCTTGGGTATTAACCTGGCTGAACAAGACACTTTTTGAGCCACTCTAGAGGGCATCTCTGGCGCAAGACCTACTCCCTCATGGCATTAGCATTAGCGGGCAGAATTAGTGAATACATGCCCTTGCAGCAGACCCAACTTCCATTTAGTTCCAACAAGACAGGTCAGTCTTACCATTGGTGGCATCCTCTTCCATTGCCAAGAACAGGCTGCCTTCCACCATTAACCAGACTCGAATCATGAAACCTCTGTCTAGTTTGGACACCTCCACTCAAGACCACCAACAAGTTACAGTTCGGGCTTTGACTGGTGCTATAATAGAACAGAGCTGTTGTGTTGAGGGAGATCACGCCTACTTTTACCTTTCAAGAAGAACAGGAGGATATATCAACACAGACATCCTGGATTAAGTGGGATGTTGCTCTTGAGAAATAACCCCAGATCAAATGAACTTCTTGTGCAATTTGACTCATGAGTTTAGAGCAGTTGCTACCAGAATAACAGCCGACTGGAACTGTTCCCTTGCTGACATCTTTCAAGCCATGGGATGGAGATCAGAGTCCTCATTCTCTAACTTTTATCTCCAAGCTCTGTCATCCCAAAGGGCCCAATTCAGTTTGGTGGGACCTATATCCGCAGCTGAACAGGTCGATCGACAGCTTCTTAAGATGTGGCGTCTTGACTTCAACTGGATTTTCAGGGAGGAAATTTTTCTCTGTTCAAAACTGTGCCCCAACAGATGGAGTTGAGTTACCCAGACACAGTCTCACATACCTTAGGGGACTAGAGAGGGTGTCTCTGAGGTAAGGGGATGTACCTCCCTACTACCTCTTACCTATTCTCCTAAGGTATTATGATTGGGTAATGTATTTAAAGAAGAAGCCAATTTTTCCTAGTAAAATGTTTCTTTGAGAATACTTACCCAATCATAATACACATACACCCTCCCAGCCTCACCACAGTTACATCCATAGAGAATGTGCCTTATGCTCCAGTAGTAACTGACAGATTCATATAATTTGCTGCCAGTCCTTATACCTAAGGGGAGATCACTCTGCCTGACAGCCATCTAGGTCACCAGACAGCTTTTAGTTCCCTTTAGCTCAGAGTAGTTTCTGGGAGGGCTGGATTTGCAAGGTAGTAGTAGTACTCCTAAGGTATTATGATCAGGTCAGTATTCTCGAAGAAACGTAGTTTACTAGGAAAAATTGGTTTCTGTCTATATTATATAGAAAAGGGCAATAAATCTTGCCAGTTACCTCTCTTGCAACTGACAGGTGGCACTAGTTTTAAGCGTTCACTGTGTTCTGACACCATCATTCACATCACCTACTGAAAACCGTTGAAAAGATATGTTGACATGGGGTTTTCACCAATAAAGTTCTTAGGATCCGAAATCAGAATTATTCGTATGTGATGCCCAGTATGGCCACCACAATGGCCATCTTAAAGAACTCTGCTGCTACTCTTACCGTATATACTCGCATATAAGCCCATTTGCGTATAAGCCGACCACCCAACTTGACTAGGTAAAAATAGGAAAAATTGCATGACCCGCGCATAAGCTGACCCATAAGTTCACAACTACATCACAAAATGCACAAAGTGAGTTCTAAATACCGGTACATTTATTTAGGCAAATCACATTACTAAAATAAATATTGTCTTCAAACTTAACGAAAATGAAAGTAAGAAATCTAATTTATATGTTGAAATAAAAACAATTTATCTTCAGTGTTAAATAATAATTAAAATAATAACATCCTCATACTAAAATCCTGAATTATAAAAGTTTTATCACATTCAGAATCCTTCAAAATCTGGCTCGGCATCGGAATTGCCAAACAGTTCCTAAAACTCGGCTTCTGTTATGGGCGTGCTGTCATCGTATACGTCATCATTGTCATCAGTGTCATCCAATAGTGTGTCATTCTGCTTCTCGTTCACACAAAATTCGTGTGCTGCAGCACAGTTGTTATTTGCTTCTGCATATTCAATAACTTTAAGTTTGAATGCTGCATCATAAGCAGAATGCTTTCTTTTACTTCCAACACTATTCATTTTATCTGATTGAATATAAACTTTAGGAAAGATTAAACTGAAATAATTTTTGATTGTGGTAGTATCCTATTTATACCTTATCCTGTAATTTTTCCCATGGGTGGTTGGTTATCAATTTGTGTTGGATAATTATTGATCATTGTTTTTTTGTTTTTTTATCGGTTTTTTTAACTGCCGGTAGCGTGATTCAGTTGACCAAAATATGATTGGTTTTCAGCATGGACACTGTTCAAGTATTGTGACAGTTATAACTTTGAGCAGAAACCATGTCCACTACCTTATCTCATTAAACAATACATCTGAGAGTTGGTAAGTATTAGTAAATTCAGTGGCATTGTGCTACAAAATCCCTGAGGCATTTACCACAGATTAAGCATACTGGTAGTTATTGTACAACACTCTGCAACTAACAAACCACTTTGTTATACAAACAACTAAACAACAGTAGAAGATAAACTGTGGCTGCCTTTTACTTCTAAAACACCTGTCAAAGAAATCCCTCAAATCATATTTTTAACAATTAATCACGCTGACTCGTATATGCTACTTGCCTGTTATTTACCCTTCCTAGGCGTGTGTGCAACAAACCCCTATGGAGCCTCTTGCTGTGGTTGCTGTAAGACTATCGTACATGTACATGTACATGACTCTTCACACCAAAATGGTTGTGTCGTAAATACCTTCAGTATTGTAATTCTTAAATCTTTTTATTTACCATAGTTTCTTTTAATATTAACACTGAAATAAGCTAGCGTGCATTTGTATGGTACCGCAGAGTTTAATGATTACTGATTAGTTGAGAGTTAAATACTTCATTGAGAGATTACTAATATGGCGGTTCGTTTGGAAAGTACATGTATCACCGTGATTCAAATAATATGTATGGCTGCATTTTCTGGTGGGTGGACATCTGTCAGATAGATGTGAAATATGGTAATACATGTTTTTCATTCCTTATACTACCAGTAAAGTTAGAAAAAATACTTGTTTCACTTCAAGACAGCACATATCACATGAGCCATATTACATCATTAGGCATGTGATCTCATCTTCAGCGATCAACAGTAACAATAAATACTGGTAATCAAGAAGAAAAGCTCTAAAATTTTCAGACTAAGACCTTGGCCCGCAGATAAGCCGATCCCCCTTCTTCAAGGCTTTATTTTTTTCCTAAATTCTTCGGCTTATACGCGAGTATATATGGTAAGTTGAAAGTCATATTGACATGAGGTTTTCACCCGAAGGTTTCTTATGGTGTCTGGTTGGTCATAAATGAAAATGGTGCCAATCTGGTGTCCAATATGGTGGCAGTCTTAAAAATCTTTTTGTCACTACTCCTCTAGAATGGATAGTCATATCTACATGGCATTTTCACACCCCACACCCCCTAAAAAAACTTCTTGTGATTCTTAATTGGTCCTAATTAAAAATGGTGCTACTTGCATGTCCAGTATGGCTGCCACAGTGGCCAGCTTGAAAATCATGTTATTGCTAACTGTCCTGAATATAGGGTCGTATCAGTATGGGAATTTACTAAATGACTTCAGTGATGTCTTGTTAGTCATAAATGAGTGGTGCTTTAACTGACTTCCAATATAGCAGCATCAATGCCATTTTGAAAATAATTGTTTTGCTACTCTTCATAGGTGACTGGCCATATAAATATTAGTCTTGTACCAGAAGACTGCTTGTGATGGTCTTAATTGGAAATGTTACAAATCTCATATTCAGTCTGGCCATGATGGCAGCAATATTTAATTCCTTGTTATCATTACTCCTTCAAAAAGGAAGTCATATCAACAAGGGATTTCACCAGAAGACTTCTTGTGATTTCTTGTTAGTCCTAAATGCCAACCTGACATATCCAGTATGTCCACCGCAGAGCTGGTTCAGAAGTCTTGTTATTGCTGAAAAATATCTGAGATGGTTTCAACACTCTGCATATAAATCAAGAAATGGTCTTTTCATGAATTCTTGGCAATTCATTTTGGCCAGAATACACTAGTCCCTTCAGAGGACACTTTTGTACGTTGTTGCCAATCTGCCATCAAATATATCTCCAGTTGTCAAAATTGATATACCTTGAAAATGCTTTCTGCGAGTCACAGAACAGAATTTGAACAAAAGTGGTAGACAGCACAGAAGCATAAAGGCTTTTCAAGTTAATAAAAAAAATGCTGATTACAAATCAAATATGACTAAAAGTACTTGAAACAGAAAAACCTGTAAATGACTTCTTAAATTTGAACTTATGTTACTTTGACAGAAAATATCCAGGCACCAAGACCTTTTAAATTTTACAAGTAATGCTGATCTCTCATTATATATAGCTGTTGTTTATAAAAGTTGCAGAGAGCACCCGTTCTCGTAGTACAACTCAAAATCCATTTTAAAACTATGGCCAGAAAATATCATGCAATTAAAGCCTTTAAAACTATGGCCAGAAAATATCATGCAATTACGGCCTTTAAAACTATGGCCAGAAAATATCATGCAATTAAGGCCTTTAAAACTATGGCCAGAAAATATCATGCAATTAAGGTCTTTTGTGTTATAAATATCTTGCAATTAAGGCCTTTAAAACTACGGCCAGAAAATATCATGCAATTAAGGCCTTTAAAACTATGGCCAGAAAATATCATGCAATTAAGGCCTTTTCATGTTATAAAAATATTGCTGATCTGCCATAAAATACAGTGATTCCCCCTCCCACTCATTTACTCCCCTCCCCAATAAAAAAAGGTTTTTCAGATTTTGCACTAATGGTGCAGATCTGTATACTCATTTGGCCTCCATTACAAGGAATAAATGCAAGCCTTGAAAGGACCATTTTCTACAGAAACCACTCAAAAGATTTGGACCAAATTTAAGAGAAAATATTGTACTAACCCATATTGCTTGGCCAGCTGCTCTTACAGGTTGCTTTTGGGCTGATGTTAACCAAATGAGTAGGCTCAGACCTACTTGGGTCTCCTGCTTATGAAGTGAGATTGTATGATTCATAGAGAACCACCTGAATATATTTAGTGTAATGCCTTAGTAATAGTTCTCAAAGTTCTTGATATTTCTGTGTTTGACCAAGATAGCAATGGTAAAAACATGTGATGAAGATACATTATTGTGTTCACAATGACGCTACACAGGTGATAACTGTAAATGGCATGTCTGTTGTTGACTTTATGGGTGTTGAAGTGAAGTGGCCTCTTCATCTATATGTTACTCTTGGCAATCTGTATGAAGTTGCCTCATCACCTGTGTGTTACTCTTGGCAATCTGTATGAAGTGGCCTCATCACCTATGTGCTACTCAGGCAATCAGCATGAAGTGGCCTCTTTACCTATGTGTTACTCTTGGCAGTCTGCATGAAGTGGTCTTTTCACCTATATGTGTTACTCTTGGCAATCTGTGTGAAGTGGCCTCATCATCTATGTACCACTATTGGCAATAAGCATGAAGTGCCTCTTCACCTATATGTTACTCTTGGCAATCTGCATGAAGTGGCCTCTTCATCTATGTGTGTTACTCTTGGCAATCTGCATGAAATGGCCTCATCACCTATATGTTGCTCTTGGCAATCTGCATGAAGTGGCCTCATTACCTGTGTTACTCTTGGGAATCTGTATAAAGTGTCATTATCATGTATGCTTTACTCTTGGCAATCTGCATGAAGTGGCCTCATCACCTTTGTGTTACTCTTGGCATTCTTTATAAAGTGTCATTATCATGCATGTGTTACTCTTGGCAATCTGCATGAAGTGGCCTCACCATGTATGTGCTACTCTTGGCAAGTGACCTCTTCACCTATATGTGTTACTCTTAGCAGTCTGCACGAAGTGGCCTCATCATGTATGCGCTACTCTTGGCAATCTGCATGAAGTGGCCTCATCATCTATGTGTTACTGTTTACAGTTTGCATATGTACTGACCCTATGAAGTGCAATAACCAAAAAACCCCAAACAGAACAAAAAAGACTGCATTGTTATCTTGAATGTATAATAATAATAATAATAATAATAATAATAATAATAATAATAATAATAATAACAATAATAATAATAATAAAATTAGATAGATATATTTTAATATATAGTGTAATTTTTATTTCAGAGAGTGTTGTTGCTGAGAGTGTTGTTGTCATAAAGAAATTGCTCCAAACTCAGGTACTTACAAAAACAAGCACTTACATTCTGTTTTCTATGCTATGTTACAAATTCAGATGAGAAAACTTTTTATGAACCTGTGTTAGTGTTGATTTAATTTTAAACATACTTAGTACATGAACATATATTCAAATTTATTGTAAGTGCAGATTGAATTCATATACCCAATGAAGCATCACAACCCCAAACCTTTTTGTATTATGTTACCCCCTTACCAAACTTGACCCAAGGGAGGTAACCCTAAAACTGTTGCCTATATGTTCTTGTACTAAGACTATATCAAATTTGACCAGAAAATTTAAAATGTAAATCAAACTGCAATGTTTGTATATTTTACCTTGACCCTGTTCCAGGGACCCTAGGAGTGGGGCCCAAAACTTGATCCATGGGTCTTATTCTGTCACTGTAGTATGAAAATGTCACAATATCTGAGGGAAAAAAAATAAAAAAATAAAAGAGCCTATACAGAAATATATAATAAAGGAAAGGTTGGCAGCTTGTTTTCTATGTTGGTGGGAGAGCAGTTAATTTTTTAATGCCATTCAAAATATTTTAAAAATCACACCTTGCCTTAAATAAGGAATGTTAATCATCCATCTGCCATGATAGTATGGATAGTTTCAAAGTAACTAAGAAGAAATCCAACAGCAGAAAATTTAGGGACAAGTTTCTTTATAATTTGCAGTCCTCAGGACACAGGGATATCATAATACACATGGCAAGGATGGTAGACACCATTACTGTTCCCATGGCAAGGGCCAGCATTCTGTGGTTGATTGGGGAGTACAGTGATAGAGTTCCAAAAATAGCACCTGATGTTCTTCGCAAGATGGCCAAAGGATTTATTTCAGAGGTTAGAAGACATATGACACTTTAAGGATATCTCTGATTTTTGTGTGTTTCCATGAAAAGTACTCTATGATTCTGACAGTTGCATGAATTCATATAAGAATATTATTAAATATCTCCTCCGAAATTGATGGCTCTTACAGGACAGAGATTTAGAATCTTGGGAAATAATTGGAGATACTTTTTAAATGCACATAAGTCTTTCATAGAATCTGTATTCATCCTCTTGGGAGGAGGGGATATTGGGAATCCATAATGAGCTAACATAGTGGTGTGATATTTTGCTGTTGATTGTTTGTTTTTCATGAAAAGACAAACCTGTCTTAACCAGCCACTTACAAGTGAGATAATTGCCTACTTATGACAGTTGGGTGCTTAACAGAGGTTCATCATAAAAGTTAAACAAGATACAGAAAAAAGACTGTTCAAAACATGATAGCTTAAGAACAGTGAAATCTTTGGCAGAGCTGAGTGTACATTTCAGTTAAGTTGGAGAAGAGGCTTGGATATTTACAGGTGGGCAATTAGGAGATTAATAGAAACATTAATTGTGATTAATAAATGGCCTAATTAACAGGAATACTCCATCATATAAATTTAATGATTCAAATTTTATCATAGTAACTTTAATTCTTTTTATTGCTTTTTTCTCCAGGAGGACATTGTAAAACTGCAAATTTTGAATCTGGCAGCCAAACTGTGCATCACAAACAGTAAGCAAACCAAATTACTCGTCCAGTATGTGTTCAGCCTTGCCAAATATGATCAGAACTATGACATCCGAGATAGAGCACGATTTCTGCGCCAGCTAGTTATGCCTGGAGAGAAAGGCCCTGGATTATTTACCAAACATGCCAAGAAAATTTTCCTGGCTACCAAACCAGCACCTGTATTGGAATCCAAGTTTAAAGGCAAGTTTATCTCACACATGTATTGGAATCCAAGTTTAAAGGCAAATTTATGTCACACATGTATTAAAATAAAAATTTAAAGGCAAGTTTATTTCAGATAAGACCAGACATAAATAGTCATCTGTGTTGACTCTCTCATAAATAACAGGCTGTCATTCAGTACAGCATGCTATCATTCAGTACTAGATGATGTCACTCAGTACAACATGTTATCATTCAGTACTAGATGATGTCACTCAGTACAACATGTTATCATTCAGTACTAGATGATGTCACTCAGTACAACATGTTATCATTCAGTACTAGATGATGTCACTCAGTACAACATGTTATCATTCAGTACTAGATGATGTCACTCAGTACAACATGTTATCATTCAGTACTAGATGATGTCACTCAGTACAACATGTTATCATTCAGTACTAGATGATGTCACTCAGTACAACATGTTATCATTCAGTACTAGATGTTGTCACTCAGTTCTAGATTGCAGTCATTCAGTATTAAATGCTGTCATTCAGTACTAGATGCTGTCATTCAGTATTAAATGCTGTCAGTCAGTATTAAATGCTGTCATTCAGTACTAGATGCTGTCATTCAGTTTTAATTGCTGTCATTCAGTTGTAAATGCTGTCATTCAGTATTAAATGCCGTCATTTAGTATTGGATTGAGTCATTCAGTTTTAATTGCTGTTATTCAGTATTGGATACTGTCATTCACTATTAAATGCTGTCATTTGCTGTCGTTCGGTATTAGATGTTGTCATTCAGTATTAAATGCTGTCATTCAGTTTTAAATGCTCTCATTCAGTATTAAATGCTGTCATTAAGTATTGGATGCTGTCATTCAGTTTTAGATGCTGTCATTCAGTATTGGATACTGTCATTCAGTATTAAATGCTGTCCTTTGCTGTCATTCAGTATTAAATGCTGTCTTTCAGTATTAAATGCTGTCAATCAGTATTAAATGCTGACATTCAGTATTAAATGCTGTCATTTATTTATAGATGCTGTTGTTCAGTATTGGATGCTGGCATTCAGTATTAAATGCTGGCATTCATTATTAAATACTGTTGTTCAGCAATAAATGCTGGCATTCATATTTAAATACTGTCATTCAGTATTAAAGGCTGTCATTCAGTATTACATGCTGGCATTCAGTATTGGATGCTGTCATTCAATATTAAATGCTGTCATTCAGTTTTAAAGGCTGTCATTCAGTTTTAGATGCTGTCATTCAGTATTGGATGTTCTCATTCAGTATTAAATGTTGTCATTCAGTATTAAATTCTGTCATTCAGTTTTAAAGGCTGTCATTCAGTATTAGATGCTGCCATTCAGTATTAAACGCTGTCATTCAGCATTAAATGCTGTCATTCAGTTTTAAAGGCTGTCATTCAGTTTTAGATGCTGTCATTCAGTATTGGATGCTGTCATTCAGTATTGGATGCTGTCATTCAGTATTAAATGCTGTCATTCAGTATTGGATGCTGTCATTCAGTTTTAGATCCTGTAATTCAGTGTTGGATGCTCTCGTTCAGTATTAAATGCTGTCATTCAGTATTAAATGTTGTCATTTATTATTAAATGCTGTCATTCATTATTAAATGCTGTCATTCAGTATTAGATGATGTCATTCAGTATTAAATGCTGTCTTTCAGTATCAAATACTGCCATTCATTATTAAATGCTGTCATTCAGTATTAAATGCTGTTATTCAGTACTAAATGCTGTCAGTCAGTATTAAATGCTGTCATTCAGTATTAAATGCTGTCATTCAGTATCAAATGCTGTCATTCAGTATTAAATGTTGTCATTCATTATCAAATGCTGTCATTCAGTATTGGATGCTGTCATTCAGTATCAAATGCTGTCATTCAGTATAAAATGCTGCCATTCAGTTTAAGATGCTGTCATTTAATATTGGATACTGTCATTCAGTATTAAATGCTGTCTTTTGCAGTCATTCAGTATTAAATGCTGTCATTCAGTATTAAATGCTGTCAATCAGTACTAAATGCTGTCAATCAGTATTAAATGCTGTCATTCAGTATTAAATGCTGTCATTCAGTATTGGATGCTGGCATTCAGTATTAAATGCTGCCATTCAGTATTAAATACTGTCATTCAGTACATGCTGTCATTCAGTATTGGATGTTGTCGTTCAGTACTAAATGCTGTCATTCGGTATTAAATGCTGTCATTCAGTTTTAGATGCTGTCATTCAGTATTAAATACTGTCATTCAGTACATGCTGTCATTCAGTATTGGATGTTGCCATTCAGTACTAAATGCTGTCATTCATTATTAAATGCTGTCATTCAGTATTTGATGCTGTCATTCAGTATTAAATGTTGTCATTCAATATTAAATGTTGTCATTCAGTATTGGATGCTGTCATTCAGTATTGGATGCTGTCATTCAGTATTTGATGCTGCCATTCAGTATTAAATGCTGAGCAGCAGGGAAGGTGAACAGACCATTTGGCTAGAGACCTTATTTACGAAAAATAAAGGTTCCTACAGAGGCTAAAAAAAAAGGCCAATAACATAAACCGAAGCCTCTAACTTTTATTATTTCCATACAGTTTAGATTAGCTCATTTCCGTTACTTTTTGTTGACTTATTGTTTTTAGATTTTTATGCGACTCGTTTACTTGCGGGTCACTCAATTTTGGTTGAGTTCACCTTCCCTGCTGCTGTAATTAACCAAATATTTTATCCAGACCAGCTCTTGCATGTATAAAGCGAGGTAACTCCACAGAGTAAATTAAACGATGATTTCCCCTGCCCAATGCATTTTCATCAACTAAGCATATCCGTCTGTATGTGATTAACTGAATCTCTCTAAGTTTGTTAAATTCCACTGTAAACTTAAGACACATATCGTAATATAATAACATGGTTTCAGTTTTTCCCCATACATAACAGTCGTCGCCACAAATAACCTTTAAGCTAACTGTACAGTGTGAGTTAGTCATACATGTATATGTTCGCTATAGGCTTTCAAACATAGCGGCTTACCTATGTTTATCGATTTTCCATGAACGTGTGACGCAGTGGTTATTTTTATCTTATGTCTGTAATTTTCAATTATTCGTTTTATACGTAGAACCTGGCTGGACCGAGATACCAGCTGGTGGTAGCTTTTGCTTAAAATCCCTAGAGAATCTAGCTGCGTCGAGGGTAGTGTTGAATGGAAACAGGGGAGGATTGAAACTTTTCTAACTAACTACCCACATCTGGTTCCGCCGACTATTATATAAAAAAAAATGCACTTTCAGGGGCTCCGGTGAAAGTGGACAAAATTTTGGTGTAGCATTTGTATAGAATTTGTATAGCGCCAGACATTACATACATACATACATACATTACATACAGACATTACATACATATATACATAGTTATACATTACATACATACATACATACAGACATACATACTATAGTTATTAACAGAAAGGGGGATAGAGCAGAGAGGAGGAGGCAATTATCGCGCTTTTTTACTTGCGAATGGGCACTCAATTTAATTAAACATCTATTATAAATATTATTAATAATGGCTAATATTGGAGAACCACATTCAGCTAGATTAGCAAGGGAAAGATTAGAAGCAATTAAGAAATATATTCCTCTTCGTGATGCTGTCAAGCAAAAATTACAATCACGCCAGGAATCTCAGGTTGAATTTGAAGAGGATACAAAACAATTATTTAAACCTATTACAGAAACAACTAAAGGTATTCAACCAATATTAGAAAAAACTGCAGAGGCGACTGGAAAAATAGCAGAAAGAACAAAACAAACAAAGAAGATTCTTAGAGAACTTCCAACTGAAATAGCTGCTGTTCAGCCACAATTACAAGAAGAAGTACAACAAGTACTTGAAAGTGTTGATAAAGTTCGTGAGGAGGTCGGTGACGTAAGGGATCTCGTTACGCCAAAACTAAAACCAAAATCAAAACCACCAGCCCGATTTACCGAAAAGGGTTGTAAACTACTTCGGGATAACCCTATCGAACTTGCAACAGCAGCAGGATATTCACGCCTTGACGAATTATTAGATCCAGAAACCGCAAGTGTTTCAAAACAGAATTGGGTTCCTTTTATATTTAGAAAACACAATAATATATCCAGAATCAGTGGTGAATATAAGGATAAATTTACAGAATTTGTGAGACAAGTTGAAGATGCTGAAAGACCGTATTTACCCGGATATATGTCATCGCCTGAAAAATTGCTATTCAGACCACCTCGTATTGAGGAAGAAGAAACGACTGGTAGCGGTCTTGCTACTCAAGGAAGTGACCTTACTCCATGCCCCAATAACGTCCTTGCTGACGTTGAACGACTAGAAATACTTATCGGAGGAAAACGAGCTGGTAATAATTCCCCAGAAATAATTAATGAAGTAGCTGATATCTGTAAACGATTATTTACAGGCGGTATCATGGATATTAATGTGTATCGGTCTCTCATTAATGAAATCGCAGATGATTATTACAGTGACTAAGTACATAATTAAATATAATGACTATAATAAAATGATAGTACATAGTACTCAACGTGGACCAACTATGGTCAGGGTAATAAATTCACGATTACCAGTATACAAAGCGATTTACGGAGATGGATTAGGGGATGTTATTCAGGGTCTATTTAGAAGAATAGCCCCAAAAGCAATACCGATTGCAAAGCAACTAGGAATGAAAGCTATAGATGTTGTTCGTGAAAAGGGTATTGGTGTAGTTGGTGATGCTGCTAGTAAAGCGTTTTCAGCTATCAAAGATAGATTAGCACGATTAATACGCAGACCGAAAACGGTCCGACCTCAGCCCGTAAAATTACCCAGCACTGAAGTGATGCCAGCAAATGTCAGTAAAATAATAAATCAAGCTGCGAATCAAAAACTAGCAGAATTAGCTGATGTTCCGATGTCAGAAAAAGAAAAAAATATAGCCGCTAGTCTGATAGCAGGAAGTGGTCTTCGTTTTAGACGATAATAAATATAATAAAGATGTTCAAACGAATATCTGATCCTGCATTTGACATGGACGCACCAGTATTCAAAGATGAGTCTATACGTGATTTTCAGCATTATTCTTATGACGCACGAATTCCAGATCAGCGTGGACGAATTGAACTTCAGGTTCAAGATACAAGCAGATATTTCTTACCCGCTGAAGCATTTATTGAAGTTGAAGGTGAAATTATAAAAACAGATAATACTGAATATGCAGGTGAAATTAATGTTGGTTTTGTTAATAATGGTATTATGGCATTATTTGATAGCGCTACGTATATGATTGACGGAAAAAATATTGAATCAATTCAGAAGGATGTTGATGTTGCCACAACGATATTGGGTCTAGCAAGATACAGTGATGATTATTCAAGATCGGCTGGTCCATCAATGATGTTTGTGAAAGATACTTCTAATTCTCCAGAGTACCAACAATATGAGATAGGACGTCCAAGAAACTTTGCCAGAAACGCCGACGCGGATGTACAAAGTATGATTATTAATGTAGATCCAGATTTCAACTTAGGATTTAGATCGCGTCGAGCAATGTTACAAGGAAATAGAAGAGCATTTTCATGTGCGATTCCACTGTCACATATTTTTGGATTCTGTAGAAGTGTAAGAAAAGTCATCTTTGGAGCTAAACACACAGTTGTACTTGTACGCAAAGCAACAGACGATGATGCGATATGGCGATCCCCTGGTGACGCGGGTAAAGTAGTATTAACAAAATTTTCCTTATGGATGCCAGCCATGACTCCCTCTGTTGTTGAAGAAGATCGATTACTTGCTTTTATGGATCAAGGTGGTAAATCAGTACTATCATGGTTGACGATGACCACAGATACTATCCAAAGTAACATTAATGGTTTATTTACATGGCAAATAACTTCTCAGCAAGGAATAGCCGCACCACGGCATATATTTATTGCATTACAGGATACTGCACGAGTAAATAGTCAAACGCGTAGTATTATGATATTTGACAATCTTGGTGTTTCTGAAGTATCTCTGAGGATAAATGGACATCAAGAACCATCCGAGGATATTTTGTTGAATTTTGATCAAAATCATGTGGCACGTGCATATCATCGTCTAATGACTTTCATGGGACGTGATCAAAATGTTGATACTGGTTTGCAAATATCACAATTAGATTTTACGACCTTATATCCGATTTATTACTTTTCGCTGGAACATTTAGATTTATACAGACAGTCAGTAGTTGATATACATTTTCGAGCTCGTGTGACAATAGGAGCTATTGCCAATTATAGAGCAATAGCTGTTATACTCAGTGATAAATCAATGATACTTGAAGGTGCTGGTGGACGAATGCGAGTAGTTGATGCTCCAGTAGAAAATATGTAACGCGTAATTAAATCATCTATGATAATTATAATGTTGTATAAACAAGTTAGTGTCAGTCTGACTCCGGGTCAGATTAAAAGAATGCAGTCAGCATTAAAAAATAATTGCGGAATGAAATTATCGCTAAAAAAAGAACAGATGAGCGGTTCAAATAAATTATCATTAACCGAGCGTCAATTCAAAAACTTTAATGAAGCCAAAAAATCAAATAAGGGCGTCAAACTCAATCTCTCCGTTAATGCTATCAAAGAAATCTCTAAGACTGGTGGCATATTTCCCCTTCTAGCTGCATTACCAGCATTAATAGCTGCTGCAGCCCCAGCAGTTGCAAAAGCAGCTGCATTAGGTGCGGCTGGTGCTGCGGGATCTATGGCATTAAAGAAAGTGATTGGTCATGGAATAAAATCCTCCAAAAAAAAGGGACGAGGTCTAAGATTACCAGGGACTCCACATTCATGGTACGGAAAGGGCCTGAGATTACCGGGAACAGTTTACTGATATCGCCTATGTCCAATTTTGATTTACTTAATGCAGTTAAAAAATTAAAAATTAAAAACTTCAGAGGAGTTTTCATGCGCGATCAATTACCAAAAAACCCAAACAATATTGAAACCGGTATCATTAATCTCGATAAAGAGTCTGGACCAGGCACGCATTGGGTCGCTTATGCAATTGATCCACTTGGAATTATTTATTTTGATTCGTATGGATTAGCACCACCAACGGAATTTTTAAAATATACTAGCAGTATGAAGAGCATTCCAATCTGGTATTCAACGCTACCAACACAAACATTAAATGATCCACCAATATGTGGTCGTGAAGTACTCGCTGTACTCGATGCTATATCAAAATCCACAAACCCACCTCATAAAATTGTGCATGAGTATACCACGTTGTCACATTTAAACAGACATTAATGAATATAATGGTAGATATTTACGGTAGATCCTCTCGTGGTAAAGCTCAGCAGCAGGTTGATTTATCTAAATATGCAACTCTCGATCAACTCAGAAACGAGATTGATGATTTATTAAATATTACAAGTGTGGATCAAAATGAAGTCGTAGTTTTTCAGGATAAACAAGGACGATTAAAGACCAGTAATATACAACTACCAGATGTGCTCATAAGAGTTCCTACCGCGGTGGTAAATAATATCGCTACTTTTACCGATCAGGGCAAAATACAGGATTCCGGTACATCAATCAACGATTATATCAGGAAAGCTGGTGACGTATTCACGGGTGATATTTCCATGAATCAAAATAAAATTACATACCTTGGAAATCCAACTGCAGATAATGATGCCGCGACAAAAAAATATGTCGATGATTAAGAATCTAAGTACGTATTGGTCAATGGTGGTATAATGCGTGCATTTCTCGACATGAATAATAATGGCATTACTAATTTAAGAATTCCAGAATCAGATTTTGATGCTGTAACAAAAAAATATGTCGATGATAAAGAAATCCCAATAACGACTTCGTTACAAACAATCAATGATGGAATGACTGAAATTAGTACGAATTTTACTAATCACGTACAAACTTTTCTAAATTTCCGCAGAAACATAAATAAGTCCATTAAAGATTTCTTTGGTGATCCAGTGAATGTAGATATAAAACTCTCCGACATTAACACAAGAATAAGCGATATTTTGAGTGGGATTCCAAATATTGTTCAAAAAACAAATCTGATTAAAATTCCACATGGGCAAATTAAAAATATTGTGTACACGGTAGCATCAGGATCATCAACATGGACACCACCACAAAATGAAACTATCGAACACACTGCAGAAATAACTGGATTATACAGACTGACTATCTACGATATGAATTTTGATGTGTCCAGTTCATCATCACCGAATAAGTATAGTAATCCATTACTGGTGGTGCTAAATAAAAACACCAAAGAAACATTTACGTTATTGTCACTGGGAATGCCCTTGCGACGTTACTGGTGGTGTCTAGAATTCTTAGCTGAAACATAATTAGTCACTTAATAGAATAATAATGAATCAAACTCAACCTCACATCGACATTCAGCGTTACAGATATACTCAGGCGTATGAATGTCTGGATAAACTAAAAAATTTCATCGACGATTATACTATAAAAATAAAAAAATATCAAAGGCGTATAGTTGTAATTGATGTAGTTGTTTATTCGGTCTCTGCAGTTATTGCTGGGGCCGGATTATTATTATTGACATTAACAATGACTGCACCTGTAGTTGTAACGATAGTTGTTTCTGCATCAACTACTATCGCAGGTGTTCTTGGTATTATCGCCAAAAAGATAGATACGTGTACAAACGCTAAATTGCAGGATTATATGATTAAATTACACACTGTGACAGAGGCATGTTCTAAATTATCTACCTATATTTCCAATTGTATCAGTGATGGTATAGTATCCGATGAGGAATTTGCAACTATGATGCAAATTTATGATAAAGCATTCAGGGTGGTCGCCAATGAAAAAAATGAAGAATTAAATAATAATAATAATAATAATGACCGACAGGGAACTACTTCAACAGATCGTTACTAATACAACCCCGTCAAAGACTACTATGATATCAATAAGCTCGACCAATCCTGAATTTAGCGTTAATTTTCCAACCGCAATTCCAGTAAAAGAGATAGCATTAGCACAATTGCGAGTTTATTATAGCTGGCCTAATATTAGATCAAAACCATTTGGTGGACTACAGCCAAATAATTCATTGGTATTTGCAAACAAGAATAAACCCGATGGAACTCCTGATTGGCAAGTAGTTAGTATTCCAACGGGCAGTTATCAAATAGAGCAAATCAATGAGGAATTTCAGCGCAGAATTAAATCCGTCACAGGAAAAGAATCCAAAATAGCAATTACTGTTTACGAACCAACACTATCATCTGCGATTGAAATAAATTCTCCTGATTATGCCGTGGATATATACCAGAGTTCGATTAGAACCGTGTTAGGTTGGCCTGATATCCCTCATGCTTATCAAGGGCCACCAGAACCACAACGATCCGATTTCGCCGTAGATCAAAAAAAATTTATAAAAATACCAGCATACCAAAAAACGTATCCTTTTATTGAGGATCCAACTCGTCGTTATTATACATATTATAATCATTTTATAGATTTCGTTCCAGGTAAAAGTACAACAGGTGTAACAAGAATAGCTACAATTAATGTTGAAAAAATTAACTCAGAATCAAGACCGATTAAAAGTGAACACGAACGTGTACTCAATGATCTAAGAAATTTATTTTCCAGCATCAATACTTCCTACAATGATGATTTAAAAACTCAAATAATTCAAACAATCCAGCATCTGAATCATATTGCGTCGGATTTAGAATATGCAAATAAGGCTATCGTTGACAGAAAAATTAATTTACAGGCAGATAGATTATTTACTGGCTACATAGTTAATGAAGACGACACAATTCAGCGTGTGAGTTTTAGACATTTATTTACGTCAGTATTTCTTAAATACTACGGGATTACAGAAGAACAACTACCAACATTTATAATTCCTGGATTTAACTCTGAAGAACTAAAGAAATCAGTTAGTGATCTTATTGATGAACATTTTAAGAGAATATGTGATTCATGGAAAAAATTAACACCTCCCCCAGTCATTCTTAAGTACAACAACGACCCGTATGGGAGTGGGAGACACATATCACCTAATATTGTTAGTATAAGTGATACAATTGCATTAAATTTAATATGTGATTCGGTTGATAACAGTTATCAAGTAGACTTTTCAAAATCAAACCAGGCCCAACAGGGCTATATACTACACACATTCAGTCCACTAGTCTCACCTGGATCATTAATTGTATCAGAGCCAATAAATCAGGTCTATCTGCGTGTACATAACCAATTATTGTCAACAATGAACTTTAAACTCACCAATCAAAGTGGTTATATTGTTGACCTAAGAGGAGAAATTCTACATATTAATTTATATTTACGGTCATAGATTCTAATTCTGATTAAATATCATATCTGATTCAGAATTCTAATCGTAATATAAAAGTCATTTTAGATAAATAAATATATATATAATGAACCATAAAAACATTAATGATATTATTACTGCTATTGAAAAATTGAAACATGACGGAATAAAAATATCTGACAATCTTGACCCTCAGAAAATTATGTGCGACTTTGAATCATTACAACAACGAAAAATCGACAACAAATTCACTTTGTCTTCCAATTACAGATTCGTGAAATTAATATATCAATCTATGTTGCAATCCTTAGGAATGGTGACTGATACACAAGTAGAGTTATTTGCACCTCTTGCACGAGCGATCGAAAAGATAAGGTCCGAATTATCTCAAGAATATGAAAGAAAAAAGATTGTAGACAATCGTGTAATGCAGTTAAAAAAGATTATATTATTTGACACTGAGAATAGTGACAGTGAAACCCCTAGCAATATTGATAGAGTCGAACTATAAATAAGAAAAAAAAATATTTATTTTTATTGGGATTTTTGTTAAGAGTACAGAGTTACTTGACATATTCAAACACTATCCAATGATTGTATTTCTTTGAAAATGTAGATTTGTATATTTTATCTGCGACATGTTTTACTGAAGGCATACAAATACCGAAATATTTGGCAGCCGCATTCATAGAATTAAAAACTAATTCTTCACCAGTACCTGTATTTACAGACTTAACTGACTTAGGGGTCTTAGGAGAAATACCAGTATTTCCTGCCTTACAATTCTGACTCTGTGTAACGACTTCCAGATTAGATAACTGATTATTCTGGTAATTCCCGTCAATATGATTAATTACAAATCCATTTTCAATCAATCCAAAGTGACATTCCCATATGAACCTATGAGATAGATATCTTTTTCCCCCAGCAGTAAATCTAGAATAACCAGCATTATCAATATTACCGACTGGGGTTTTTAATCTGCGGTTTCTAATCACACCAGTTCGAGACGCTTCATAATTTGTATATAATGGATGTGCTACAAATTCGTTCTGCTCCATTTATATATAATAATATTATTTGTCTAAATCATTGTTTTGAAATCTGGCTAGATAATCCTCTTCGGTTTTTATAGGAGATTTACCTGATAGTGTCGTATTATTTTTTTTGTCATAATATCGTTTCAATTCTCTATATTTTTTACCGCCACATTTTGCACATAATTGAGTTTTTCCTCTGACTCCAACACCACACTGAATACACGGGTTTGGTCCCAGACTCCCATTTTTAACGCTTTGCATATGGTAACTGCAGAATTCATTCACACATGCTTTATTACAAGGAGAAGTATGTCCAATTTTAAGCCAAACACATCGATTTTCTGTTTTAATCATTATATACACCAAAATTCAATTTAAATATTTGCCTTAATTATAATATGGAAGAATTATCCATGATTGAACCCTCCGCAACTAAATTCGATCTTGACAGACTATCTGAGTATAAATTTAGTGTTTCGATGCAAGATCTAGCTTTAACGAATAAGGATATAACCGAACATATCCGTGTGGCTAAGAAGGAATTCCATGAGGATGGTGCCGTTCATGTATGGTCAACATTCAGAGTTGGACATGTTTCTTATATGATGAATGATGAACGAGGAAGAGTAATTATTAACCACCTTGATAATCAGAAATATTTTATTTTAATAAAATTTATTGTAAATACAAAAGAAGATACTTGGATTATTCGTGACAAGCGTGATCCTGTCCGCATACAGTCAGGAAACAACGTCTTCTTGAGTAATAAATCTAAACCAGGAATACTAACTGGTATAGACAGACCGTATTATGAGAAGAGCTACCCGACAACGGCCGTTGTCTACGGAATTTACCTGCTGAATAATAAACCCGACGTTGGTGATCTCAAACCGATGAGATTGTCAGAATCAAAAATAAACTGTGTAGCTGAGCGAGTTACAGAACACTTTACAAACGCGATACGCGGTAATGGTTTAACGGATTTAAGACGTAAAAAAATAAATAAATGGGCAGAAGCGGTTAAGGATACAGGAGCATCTATCAAAGACGTCGCTAAGCTAGAGGGGCTATTAAAATTTCCAATAACAGTAAAGACGTTAACAGGAGAGATTTTATATAAATCGAAATATAATTCAAGAGGAGCTCCAATAGATATCATTGATCATAACGCACATGCGTGGACTGTTGCAGTAACAATATTTCCACGAGATAGAACGATTAAATTTTATGATGGTGATATATTTAATTTTATCAGGAATATTAGTAAAAACGATCCTGTGTCTGTTTGGTTATTTCAGAGTTCAGAAGACGATCATTATGATCAATTTGTACGACCCAATGGTGATATTTATCGTGCAGAATCTCTTTATGAAGAAATGAGAAAAATCGCACTAAAGTATACTTCTGACGATATCAAAGTTGGAGAATTACTGAATAATTGTTTTACCGTTCCATCAGTAGTAGCTCATTTCGCTCAGGAGAGAAACTCGTGGAGACCAACACGATCTGAATTCATTGAAGATATCCAGAAAAGTTGCGTAGAATATGGACACGGAGGATTATGGAATACTAGATACAACCATAATAATGTTATATCCGTTGATATGGCGGCGTGTTATCCTGGAAGTTTTCTTGGATACGGTGAGTGTTCTAAATACTTTAAGAGATTCGGACATCCATCACATGAAATGGCCAGAGTTTCGATAAATGGACCCCTACCAGATTTTGATTTAACAGGATTTGCATGTGTAGAATCATTTGAGTTCGAAAAAAATCTCCATCCGATTAATTATGTTTGGTTTGGAAGACATTTTTCAGAGAAATGCTGGGTTCCAATAGTACTATTAAGGTACATGGTTGATGCTGGAATTTTAATATCGTTAATAGTAAATGAAGCGATTATATCATATCACCCCCAGAAGCAAATTTGGTTACCAGAGCCAGATAAATTTAATATTAATGATGCTAGAAGAGAATTTCCCGACCTCAATGAAGATGATATTATTAAAATCACTAATAATATACGTAAATGCAGGGATGAGCACGATGAAAAACTTGCAAAGGATCTTGGTAGAAAGATAATTGGTAAATTTACACAAGGAGGAACATACGATCATAAGCGACATTGTACAAGATTGATTATGGACGATGCTGAATTAGATTTTATAATCGCTGATACAACGAATAAAAACACATTTGTAAGACGAAGTAATGCCTATTTATCAGATGGGACCAAATTAGGTACAATCGTAAGTTATCTTGATGGCGACTCGCCTCAATTCACTCATTTAAGATCTTCAATGTTAGCCTATGTTTCGATAAATCTGCTATCTATGATAAATAAATTTCCTAATGATGCTGTCAGAGTTGCAACGGATTCGTTTTATATAAATAAAAAATATAGAGATTTGTTAAAACCGCTACTAGGTAATGGTGAATGGGGAACATGGAGAATAAAACAGGAGAATATATTTAGTTATTCTGAATTCGCTGATATTGAAATTATGGAGAAATATTACAAAAACGATAATCAAGTATCAAAGTCATTAGCCCCATCTGTGTATGATCCTATTGCTAGAAATAAGAGAATATACCTTAATGGTTGTGGTGGTTCAGGTAAAACGACTCGTGCGATTAAATTATTTATGAACAATAGTTCGGATATGATTGTTTTAACACCGACACATAAACTCGCCAGAGAGATAAAAGAACGAGGAGTAAAATCGTGTACTTACCATAGTTTCTTTAGATGGTGCGGTGATAAATGGACTCGTGAGCGAATGGGTGAAAAGTACATACCTAAATATATTATATGGGACGAGATAGACACAGTGTCGTTAGAAATATTAAAAACATTTCTTGATTGGTTATTAACAAAGAATACTGCTGTAGTAATGTGTGGCGATCATGGTCAACCACCACCTTTTGTTGGACAGTCACCACATGAATGGCTGAAGAATAATGTAGATTATTACGAAGAAGTGACTGATGATTATAGATCTATTGATGAGTCGTTAAAGGAACTTAAAAGATTAATCAGACTGCAGCCAGATAAAATACAGTGTGAGATACTACGTAAAGTAATTCCAGAAACTACTATGAATGATTTTCTGGATTTATGGAGACCCGATGATTTGATAGTCGCCAGTAGAAAGATAGTTCGTGATGAACTGCAGAAGAAATTATTTCTGTTACATAAAGAAAAGTTTTCAGATCTACCTGTGCCATTGTGTTATCGCCCAATAGATACTCGACGACAAAATATTGAAATTGAGATTCCTGGTGGTGGAATACAAAATCTCGTCTTGAACGATATTGTGTTGGTTGCTGTTGATGTTGTTGATAATGCGCTGAGTATGGATAAATCACCATGGACGTTAGGATACGCTATAACGATTCACTCATCACAGGGATTAACTATTTCTGATACAAATATCTGGATTGTAGATAATCGAATAGAATGGTCGAATCTAGTCTATCTCGCAGTATCTCGAGTTAGGAGAATATCTCAACTACATAGGGTTATTATAGATTACGTAACGACTGAAGAAATCACTAACGACTTTGTCGTCATCAAGAAAAAATTGGCGAGCTATAAGCAGTGCGACAAAAAAAATAATCGCGACTTTGATCTTGATGCTGAATTTATTATAACACTAAGAAAACAACAGAACAATCATTGTGCAAGTTGTAACTGTAATATGTTATGGCAGTATTCGAATAATAATCCAAGACAATTTACCGTAGATAGAATTAATAATGAGCTCGGCCATACACGTAATAATGTAATACTGACCTGTCTTGAATGCAATCGACGTCGGGATGCTGCAAGTTTACAAAATTGAGCTTGGTGGTAATTGTGTGTCCTTAGGAATTACTTGTAATTGTTCACGTACAAATCCACGTTGAGGGGCTGTAGAATCTAGTCTGTAGATTGGAGGTCTACCAGTGGATCTAACCACGCTAGAAATTGTATGTGTGGTCACACTCCAGATAGGGTCAGTCGCTCGTTTCCTTCCACCCTCAAGCTCTCCTGGTTCATATAAATATCTTACGGTTACATTACCTAATACTGGTTGAGAGAAAGATTCACGTTTTCCGTAGACATCATTACGGGGTATATTTTTTTGTGCAATTGCTTTAACGGGTTTCATGGAAGTTGCACGAGTAACTTCATTATTCAATGCAGCTATCACACTCGGTAATCTTGCAACCCATTCACGAGATCTTTCTCCGGACTTAAAGTTAGTGGATATTTCCCTTGCATACTGGTATCCAAATAACCTCTCAGCAAGTGTTCGATTAAATCGTTCAACGATTGCCTGATCTCGATGAATTTCAGTATGTCCTCGTCTGATTTTAACGCCATGTTTCTTCATCAACGATGATACTGCACCAAGAAATTCCTTGCCAGGATCAACCTGCAATAACTGTGGCCATCGTAGACCGCCACGTTGATAAATTCGCTCAAACGCAGATGCAACTTCAGAGGCCGTCTTTGTTGATAATGGTTCTGCATCCTTATATCTACTTGCAACATCAACGACAGTAAGTGCGTATTTGTATGTGTATTTACGTCTACCAATTTTAATAGTATCGTGTGGTAAAAATAAAATATCTGCTTGATGAACTTCATTAGGAACACTGACATCAAAATGTGAATATTGAATTTTTTTAGGTGGTGGTAGATAAATCTGCCATATTGCCTGTCGTGCTAACCAAGATGCAGCAACAGAACGTGAGACTTTTGCTACTTTGGCGAGTTTATTAATCGCTGCCTTGCCTCTCCAGTATCCCCTTGGACTATAATAAATGGATTCCATTATAATAGTTATATAATTAATTACCAGCCCCTAACATAATTTTACCTTTCATGGCAGATTTTACTAGAAAACTAGCGAGTTTTTCTCTAACAGATTTGTTGGGTATAGAATTTAATGCATGAATCAATTTCACATCTGCGAGATGCCGTTGCTGTAAATCCTTACTTTTATACGCAACATCGTGAACATGACAAGCTTGATCAATTTTATTTATTGGATATTCTCCTGGTCTTGGTTGATCTTGACTATCGAGTCGGATATCAAGTCGAGTTCCAGGACCACAATAATTATATCCAGGAATATGTTTCTCACCGGGGTATCTGGCCCATGGAGTTCCTGGTAATTTTCCTAATAAAGCGGCGATATCTCCACCTGTTTTTGTTTTTGAGGAAATAAATTTATATTTTTTTGTACCACATTTTACACACTTACCTGTAATTGCACGTCTTTTATGTTTTGTTGTTATTGTTGTTAATTCAGCAGTGGGTGTAGGTGCTCTACATCGAACACAATATAAACTCATATTATTTATTATATGGATATAATTGACTTTTCTGCGACACGAAAACAGGAGCCAGTAAAACACCACCCAGCGCTACCGAATTCTATCAGAATGATTATAATAGGTCCATCTGGAAGTGGAAAGACGCAATTATTGCTCAATCTAATAATGAGATGGCTAAAATGGAATAAATTATATCTAGTAGCACCATCTGTAGATGATCAGAGGTGTTATGAAGTACTTAAAGATTTTAATAAAAATGCAAAACTGTTAGACGAAGGCGGAGATGATATTATTGATTTTATCACCGATATTGATGAAGCCCCATCTGTAGATGACCTAGATGGATTTAATAATAACCTCGTAGTTTACGATGATGTGATGCTGGACAAACAGACGAATCCAGCTAGAATATTTTCTCGAGGTAGACATAAAAATACAGACGTGATTTATGTTACGCAGCGATATACACAAATTCCAAAAGTGATCAGAGATAACTGTAATATTTTGGTTGTGTTTAATGGAGTAGATAATTATACTTTACAGAATATTTATTATACTTGGTGTTCAGGAGATATGGACATGATTAAATTTAAGAACTTCTTTTCGAAAGCACAAGCTGTTCCGTTTGGATTTATAACAATAAATCTACATGACCCAAGATCCAGATATCGTATAGGTCTGGATAAAATATTTGGTTAATTACAGCAGCAGGGAAGGTGAACTCAACCAAAATTGAGTGACCCGCAAGTAAACGAGTCGCATAAAAATCTAAAAACAATAAGTCAACAAAAAGTAACGGAAATGAGCTAATCTAAACTGTATGGAAATAATAAAAGTTAGAGGCTTCGGTTTATGTTATTGGCCTTTTTTTTAGCCTCTGTAGGAACCTTTATTTTTCGTAAATAAGGTCTCTAGCCAAATGGTCTGTTCACCTTCCCTGCTGCTAAAAGTAATTTTTCATTAAATCATATTGAAAGTAATTTCCACAGAAATATATTGAGATTAACTTTATTTATTTTCCTATTACAACTAAACACTATTTTGATAAAGATTGCTCCCTTACAAACAAGTGCAAATCGCCCTCTCCACTACACATTTTTATTATATACCTAGTCAGCAAATTTGCAGTCCTAAATTGTGTCAGTACTAATAGACTAGATTCCTAAAATTCTCTCTGACTGAGTAAGATATAAGACTTAGCATTTGTCTGAAAAAATAGCTGATGAGGCAAATTCTGACGGAAGCGAAACACACTCGCTGCCATTAAGAATAGACGGAGCCTCTTTCTGATTCGAGACGGACGCACACAGGCCCAACGCTTTTCCAAATTTGGCCAGAAGCATGCTCAAATCAGTATAAATAAAGAAGCGCAGCATGTGTAGATCAGTCTGCTCTGTCAAGAATCAGAAGGTTTCGTTCGTCTTTCTTACAAGTAAGAATCGTTTGTGTTCGTAAAATTCTTTAAAGAATAAGTACTTTCAATATTAGGAATTTCTACAGTAAACTTTATAGTTTTGCAACATTCTTGTGAGTTCTTTTTATTTTATATTATAATGCAATGGAATGTTTAATTGTTTTAAAGAATTTATATTTATTCATATTTATGGTAACTATTATGGTGAAAAGACGAATTCGCTGCCAACTTCATGCTTAGATTTAATTTGGAAATACAATATTCTTTAAGTAATAAAGAATAATATTTTGTAATCTATTTCAAATTAGTATTCTATTTTAAATTTAGTAAAATAAATTTCTTCAAAATGATTGTTGCTTTAATCGCAACTATTGAATTTTATACTCTTTGGCTATCATGAATTCAATAGATATTTAATTATCTGTATTAAATTTTAAAAACACAGAAATTACACAAATGAATGATGTTGGTAAGTTCGAAAGAAGTATAATTTTATATGTATTTCATGTATTTTAAATATAAAGGCTTGATAAGGTGTATCCCTTGAATGTAGTATTATATATCAATTATTTAAATAAAGTCCGCCCTGTCAAGAATCAGAAGGTTTCGTTCGTCTTTCTGACAGTCGATCCCGTCGTACCTCCGCATTGCCAAGTCCCCAAAGGAATGTAGCCGTATCTACACAGTTATGAGTGACACCTTCATCTTTAAGAGAGCCCGAACTTTCTTCTCTCTCTCTCTCTCTCTCTCTCTCTCTCTCTCTCTCTCTCTCTCTAATCATGGGCAAAGACATCTCTTAAAGTTACGAGTGTTCCCTTCTCATAGCGGGGAATGAGGGAATGAGAAGAAGGTTATGATAACAACAAACTTTCATAACATTATTACTTTTGTCATATAAACCTACTATTCAAACGTGATATCCATGAGAGTTACCCCATCCTGAAGGGGACATGCCTTTACTTGTCCAAACTGAAGAATTTTGGCTTTATATTTTTCTTCTAAAAAGTCTTCTTGCAAATGTATGTTACCGTGTCACCGCATGTGTAACACCAGAAATGAAAGGATTAGAAATGAAACGTTTAGAATAGGAGGTTAAATTGATAATAAATCTATCATAATTAAGTTTGAGCTCTCTGCAATATTTTGGAAAGGTATTTAGAGGTCAACATTCAACGTGTCCCCAAATTAGGAGTCCACTAGACATGGATGGCGATTTTGAAAACTGTTTGTTAGGGACTAGATTCTGCTTTAGGCATGGACTGACATTACCAAGATGTATGGGCATCATCAATATGTGGCTGTTCCATCAAAAGGAGAGTCCCTGATTCAGTGTGAAAACAAGAATTTGATAAATGCTCTTCACATTTCAGTAAAAAAATTCCTTAGAAATCCTAAATTAAAAAATAACAACCTTAAACATTGATAACAGTTTAAAACAAATTTTTTAAACAAATTGACAATGATAGCGTGTGACTTAGCTCAGCTACTCCAGCTTCAGTATGCTTATACTTCATGAAATTAATTTTTATTACCATTTAAATTGGAAGATATCAAGGTTTTGGCACAAATTTCTGTTTAATTTTGTTATAGCAATGGCAGACTGACTTTATGTTATGATGACTTTGCTATATCAAAATATTAACAAACTACAAAACAATTTTTGTTAATGAGCAATACTGTAATTATTTAAGTGAAGTAAATAACTGCATAAAATATTGTACACATTTGGTATAAAAAATTAAAAAAGAAAACAAGACAAAGAACTATATGTCACAATATTTTGTTGAATCAGGAACCATGGTATACACGTATTTAATTTTTACTGTTTAGATTTGTGATTCATCCTTGCAAGATAATCTCTTCGAATTGAATGACTGTTAAAAATGATGAATAATAGTAACTAACCAGGACATATTCGGGATTTACTATGGACTGATTATAATATTATGTATCCAACTTTCCAAAAGAAATGGCAAGTGCAGATAAATATCATATTCACAAAAACATGGTGAAAAGAAACGTAAATTAAAGAATTATGTGAAGCTCATTGATTTGTTAGTCTCATGCCATCATTTCCTGCAATGTGCAAAGATATTCACCGAGAAAGTTGAATTATACGCTGAAACAATGGGATGGACCCACTTACTCAGAGCTGAATGAAGTCGCGTTCGATGTTGTGCCATACGTCCAGAGAGATTGTATGCTCGGCGACAAGAGTGATGCAATACGATCTCGCCCTTCTATCGAAACCCTTTTGGTGCCTATTTATGGATGCCATGCACGTACTCACGAATCACTCTTGACACCTTCTATCGAAAGGGATGCCCTTTTGGTGCCTATTTATGGATGCCATGCACGTACTCACGAATCACTCTTGACACCACAAAGTCATATAAAACCACACCCAAATCGTTAGCCGGAGCAGGATTTACGTACTTGAGAGGAGATAACGTAGATTATCTCACTTGTGTAGTGAAACTCCACGAATGAGATTATAAAGGTACAGCATACCATAAACATCTCAGATGTTCGCCGGTCCAGAATTAATTAGTATTAATACTTGAGAAGAGGAATGGATTCAAATTTTACCTTTGGAGCTGAGAGGACACATGTATCACTCCTTTGTACAGATTAATGTGAAACCCAAATGATTCCATCCACAGTCGCATAAAACGAATAACCTTTGAATGCTAAATTTTAAAAAAAGTTGACTGAAAACGGCTGTGGCATAGTCGGAAAGAGGCGTTGAGCCAATACGTAATATGAGTCTTCAACGAACCTATTATAAGGTTCTCCTTGCCACGACTTGTGTCATCAGTCTTGCGCCGAATCACGTGGTAGGATGTAAATGACACGATTCAAGACTTTTTGAATTACACCGTGCTTTTAAAAAAGTGGTTCTACGAGACGGCACAGTTTCTTTGAACTGGGGACGACGCGTCTTGCATGTATTAGAGACTGGATTTCGCTTACCGACAAATTTATCACCAGTTCTTAAAAGACATGACGGCAAAACCTATGTATATGCATGAAAACGTCATTGTGTTGAAAGTGCTGCGATTATTGATGATTACGACTTTTCTAGCCCTGAACGAAGAAGAAATTCGTCGTACTTTACCTACCCTTCAAACTTACCAAGATGTGTGTGGCTAGATGGATACACCAGCATATGTACAGCAGGAAGGATGTTCGTGACTGGAAAACTCTTGCATTCGAAATTTGTAGGCAATAGGTCTATGCCAATGCCAAAGGCTGACTCACCCAAAAGAAAGAAACAAATCAATAACTTTTAAAATGTGGATATTTTTGCTGTACCATGTAAAATGTATAAAATGTCTTGTGTTCTCTGAGACAATCTCAGAATAATACATATTACTCTTAAGTTATGACTGCATCCTCCGTTCTCAAGATGATTGACAAAAGGCAAGATTGTCTAAGTTGGGCGTCACTGCTTCTTCTTCATCCCTTTAACGCTTTGATTGCGCAAACAAGTAGTTCAGGCAAAACTGAATTTGTCAGACTTGTGATTAAGCACAAATCACTTTTGTTCGATCATCCTTCGCTGCGAATTTTGTGGTGTTACAAAGAGTGACAATCGAAATATACATGTTACTACAAGAAAGTCAAAAAGAACCTTTTGTCTTGTAGAAGGGAGGTCGCGTTCGCATTACAGAAACAAAATGCGCTTTTCACCAAGGTTATTTACCGAAGTGGATGACATAATTATTTGGTGTCATGCGACAAGTGAGTCATTGAGAACCATAAATTGTTCGAAATGAACAGCGAAGTGTTCAAATGAACATTGTACCTGCCTGATTTACAACGAGTGATCATGTGAACTGGATCCGATTCCGACGTCACTGCTGCTAGAGTGCTTGGATCCAATACTGCCTTCACTAACTGATGTTATTAATACTTCTCTCTCAACTGGGGAATTCCCATCATTTTACAAAACTGTCATTGTAAAGCCTCTGCTGAAGAAACCAACACTCGACCATAATGATTTAAAGAACTATAGCCCAGTTTCTAATCTCCCATTCATGTCAAAAATCTTAGAAAAAGTTGTTCTATCCCAACTTGTATCTCATCTGAATTCAAAGTCTTTTTAGCAATGTACAATCTGCATATCGCCCTTGCCACAGTACTGAAACTACTCTTCTGAAATTAGTCAATGACCTTCTCTCTGCTTTGGATGGCGGAAAGATTACAGTCCTCACTCTCCTTGACTTGTACGCAGCATTTGACACTATAGACCATGATATATTACTTCACCGTCTCCAGCATGTATTTGGCATTCATGATCGGCCTTACTATGGTTCAAGTCCTACTTGGTCAACAGGACGCAAATTGTGTCCGCAAATGGAAAACACTCCAGCCCAGTTGATCTATGCTGTGGTGTTCCACAGGGGTCTGTTCTTGGACCTGTTCTCTTCATTCTATACACTCAGCCACTCTCAAGTGTCATAGATCATCATCCAGTGTCTCACCAGTTGTATGCTGATGACACCCAAATATACAAATCTAGCCACCCAACTGAAGTTGAAGCTACCATCCAAGGTGTAGAGAGGTGCATTTCCGATGTGAAATCATGGATGACATGTAACAAGCTGCAGATGAATGATGATAAAACTGAAGCCATTCTGATTACAACACAAAGACTTTCTCATTCACATCCTTTACCTCAGACAATAAATATCAGCAACACCAACATTAAATTCACACAGTCAGTACGAAACCTCGGTGTCACTCTGGACAGTACTCTCTCGTTGCACCAACATGTCATGAACATATGCAAGGCTGCATATCTTGAGCTGAGACGAATCAGCTCCATTCGCAAGTATCTTTCAGTTGATGCCACTAAAACACTTGTGTGTTCCTTAGTACTTTCAAGACTGGACTATTGTAACTCAATTCTGTCTGGTTCGTCTCAATATCTACTTCAGAAACTTCAAAAAGTTCAAAATACAGCTGCACGAATCATCCTTAGAGTACCACGATCAGAGCACGCCTCTCCCCTGCTCTGTACCCTACACTGGCTATCCATACGATCCAGAATTAAACACAAAATTTGTTCTCTGTGCTACGTTTCACTGACGGGCTCCAGTCCAACATACCTATCTGACCACACCCATGTGTACACACCTGCAAGATGCTTACGCTCCTCTTCTGACACTCGTATTCTCATTATTCCCACTATGAAGATGAAATCATATGGACAACGCTCTTTTGCATACCAGGGCCCAGCAACGTGGAACGAATTGCCCACTGCACTTAGACACAAAGACACAGTGATCTCATTCAAGAGCGCTCTTAAAACTCACCTATTTCAACCGCAAGAACAGACTTAAAGACCTAATAATGTATCCTTGCCTTAAATATTTACAGCATGTTTTCTGTTTCTAATTTCGTGGTGTTTGTTTTTAATTTTTGTAATCATATCATTATATATGTTTTTTAAGTGTTGTCAAATGTTGTAAAGCGCTTAGAGCTTCTAAAGATTAGGCGCTATACAAAGTCCTCATTATTATTATTATTATTATTATTATCATAGCATTACCACATACACCACATATGAACTATGGTAAATCCATTCACTTAAACTTTTTCAATTTGGCAAATGCATTTTCTTTGTTTTGTTGATACAGATGTCTGTTTTGATTTCCCTTTCACATCCTGACTGCTGACATATGATGAAAGATTTTTTATATCAAAACTTGGAGTGCATATCAAGTACAATATCGTTTATGTATATCAGAAAAAGCAAGGGACCTAAAATGTATCCTTAGGGCACACCAGCTCTCCACTCAGAAAACATGCATTTAAGTATCACTTGTTTTCTTCTGTTTTTAAGATAGCTAGAAAATCGTTTTCAAAGGCTCCTGTGACGCCTGTACCTTTCAATTTATGTTGCAAACGCAACTTATTTCCTTCCTGGACTCTACTGCTTTGCAAAACATATCATTAGAAGTATATTAACTGATTAACTGTAAAATCACACAGAATAAATCCAGACAGGAAAGGTGTAAAACCATTTTTTTTTAATGCATGTAATTAAATACATTATTAAAATCAGCCTTTCAAAACTTTGCCAACAGTACTGAGAAGAGGTTCTAGCTGTCAATTGGAAACAATGGTATGGTCACCCTTCATTAAAATTTGACAAAATTCTGCTTCTTTCCAAGAATATGGTAAGGTGTCTTCTTAGGAGATTTGTTAAATTGAACAAATTGGATGCAAGTTCATTAGCCAGCTCATGCAGAATTCAGTTACAAACACCATGAAAAGGCTTACCAAGAGGATGACTTTTGAGAACATTTTGTACTTCATCTGGTGTTAGTTCTAAAGAACAAATGCTTACATCCACATAAAAACATGTATCTAGAAGGTTAATATTTGTTTCATTTAATACAGTTTGCTCTATAACAAAGATCATTAAATGCTGCAGATTTGTCAATTTCTTTGGTGATTATCAATCTGTTGTGTTGCAGGTATGGAATATAAATGTGTACTGCGAGTGTTGCTGAAAACAATAAGGGCTGTCCACCAAACTATGAAAGATGTTGTGCTATATTTCAACTTTAGTACTAATTTAGCAGTATGTATCTCTTGGCTTCTCAAATCACAGAGATTGTTTTATTCCACAGGGGACAAAATTAAACCAATGAGAAAGTACGTTAGATTACTTGACTTTGCAAAAGGATGTTTACATAGTGACCTTTGATTACTGTTGAGATCCATGGAGGCTCTGATGGTTTAATTTTACCAGTTCTGTTTTTGGAATTCATTTTCAGATATCAAGACTATGTGATCAGTAATACTTTTTGGGATATTTGTCAATGGATCAGTTCTAGCAATATAAATACTGCCTGCTTTTCTGTACTTTTGCATCATTTTCACAGTTGAATGTTTCAATACAGGATAATATTTTATATCTTATATATGTTTATGTGTTCACTGATGCCCTGTGCATATGTTCCAGACTTGATACTTTGATTTTCAGAATCAGTTAATTCTTTAGCATCAAGTCAAACTTATCACATCATGTTATATATACTGCATATTTTTTCTACATAAAAGCTAGAAGGCCTCAAGGTAGATTAATTCTGTAACTGAGTTACCTTCTCTAAAACAAGTCTTTATTATTATTATTATTATTATTATTATTATTATCCTCACATTTCAAATGTAACAGGGTAAGAACGCCTGGATAGACCAGGCTCAAACATGAGACCTTAACTTTAGACAGGCACTCTACCACTTGAGCTACCTGTGTCATCGTGCCCAGTTCTGCCCATTACAATCTCTCCATCTTTTTTTAGACATGACCCTGTGTCTTGAAATCCATCTTTCACTTTAACTGACCCTCTCTAGCTGGTTGGATGTGCAGACGTGGAATCTGTGATGCCATATGTAACAGGGAAAAATTCGCAGCCAGACCTGGTCTTAAACCTGGGACCTTCTTAACTTTAGATGGGCACTATACCACTTGAGCTATCTAAGCCAGCATGTCCAGTCCTACCTGTTACACAAGCAATTTAAGTCAGCAGTGGATGCCCCATGTCTCTGAATATCATTATATGTGGCTCTGCTGTAAAGAGGACTGCTTTAGAGAGTCAGACTTCTGTATAAGAATTTCTAAACAACCCTAATTTTTGTGACTTACAGGTATTAGTTTAATTTATTAGCAACTAAAATAATGTCTCTGCCTGCAAGTTTTTCATCCCCTTGCTAAAGTTATAAAATGTTCTGCTCTGTACAATCAGAAACTTAGTATAACATGCACGAGTCTCCTTAAATCTATGGACTTTGGGTGCTGTTCAAGCCATACCCACCAGTTTAACCTGACCATGGAAAAGATGTAAAGTTCATAAAATCTGACAAGTAGTTTCTTTACTTATGTAAAATAAATTCTTTTACTGGAAACTTCTGGCATCATTTAAGAATTTGGCGATGAAACATGACAGGCCATGTATCATTTAGATCATGCATCAATGAAAATCAACATTAATTACATGGTGGATAAGTGCTGTATTTAATAAAACTGTTTAAATGTCTTAAATTGATTTTGACAAATTAAACTGATTTTGGCAAATAGTATTCTGACAGTTAGGATAATAGTTCCAGTCTGTATTGTTCATAACTGAAGGTAATTTACTATGGTGAACTTGCCACTTCCAAGAATATCATCTAGACTGGTTTTCACACAAATAAATTGAGTGTGGCCTTCTGCCGAAGTCAATGACAAAAACCCATCTGATTAGCTAAATTTAAAACTAATTTGAAATTGACCAATCAAAGACTGAACTTTAAGACTCAAAACTGGTGGAATTTGGGCCTGGTGTGGACTTGTTCAAAAAAACTAGACTTAAACTAGATTTACAATCCAGCAATTGAATTGATTGATATCTAATTCTGACATAGTTTCAACCAATCAAATGGATGAAGTCCAGGCTTTAAATGTATGATATCTTGGTGAATATGGACCCTTGTGTCCTAACTAGATAATCCTATCATCCAAAAATATGACATAGCCAGTTTACAGCAAAGGACCACTAAGTCCACTGACAGTAACTGTTCAGGTTTAAACTTACTCTATTCTAAAAATTCCTTTCAGCCAGAAATGGTCTACTTCTCCAAACCTATAGTCTGATAAAGAAAGATTAGCCACAAGTTTCTCAATCCCAATGGCCATTTTGTTGTCACAGGGGTCAAGGAGGACAAAAGCCCTGATGGATCTCCCTATGATGTCCACATCCACACAGCAGTCCACTCCAGTGCAAGAGGTAGGAATATGACAGGAAACTCCATTATGGAGGGGTACCAATGGCAGATCAAAGGGACACTCTGAAAAATAGAAATCAGATGATCAAAGTGTATGTATCACAGACTGAGGAAAAAAGAGCAGCAATGTATCCCTCAAATATACTAATTTCCAGCAGATGCTACAACAAGACTGTATCAGAACTGTACAAACTATTAATGCCAACATTACTACACATATTCATTTTATATTAGAACAATCACTCAAATCCCCTATTTCCTGCATCAGCTGACACAGGACATAGCTTTAAAAGCCTAAAATCTGTGTTACTTCTTAACTAATTGCTGTCAAAAGTTTTGTTGTTGTTGTTGGGTTCAATTCCAATTGCTAGCACATGATCCACTATACATGTCAGCCAGCATATTGGGCAGAAGAGTCCAAGAAGACCGAGGAAAGAACCACCAACATACAAGAATCTACTGGCAAGCTTTCTCACAACCCACACTGGTCAGGCCAAGACTCAAACTCACACAGACACTGAGGTGTAATATTTTAGTGATCTGTTTAACTGAGCACCTTAGACCACTTGGCCAACATGGACCCATAAAAAAAGTTACTGATCATGTAAGCAGTTCAGTTTAACAAGCACTACTCATTTCCTAGCACCTTGCTTATGTACAGCAACTAATCTTAGATAACAAACGATTGCTGCTAGAAGAAGACAAAGAAGAAGAAGAAGAAGAAGAGCAATAATTTATTTCAGGCAATATGACATCTGACCTAATGGTGCATGTATGCAGTAATCTTGATGGCTGAAAGATTTTATTTTCTCACAATAGGATAAATAAGTCATGAATTGAAGTTTCCTGCCTTCATTGAATTTAGTTTTTGCTATCTGCTCTTGAGGGTTGTAAGGATGTTCAGATAGTTAAATCCTCCAGTCTAGTAAATCTTCAAAGGCAGTTAAATCATGCAAATAAATAGATTTATGCTATGATAACTTGTAATACTTGTACATTTAAAAAAAAGACATTAACTTAAAACATATCATTACTATGTACTAAACTAGAAAGAGTGGCTGAGTCACAAAGGACATTGCATTGAAGCAGAATCACTTGCCTAAAATAAAGTGGAAAAGACAGAACCTTTAAAAAGTAAATATGTGTCTCTAAAATAAACATAATCAGAATGCTTTTAAATATTTATTTATCATTAGGCTCTAAAAGGCAACTTCTTTCTGTTTTCTCTATAGAAAGAAGAGTTGTATTTGCTTTCTTTGTGAATGCAACTATGTACTACATAAATATGCATATAATACAAGGCCACAAAGAGGATTAGTTCCATGCAACTAAATGCATTACAATCTTTAAAATAAAATTATTATTATTATTATTATTATTAATGTCAATATCTAGGAAAAATTGTTCAAATAAAAATTGCATCAGGCTTTGATGCATGATTTCTAAATTATTCTGGTTTCAAAAGACATCTTTCAATATTGAAAATATGAAATCTGATGGACAAAGGCAAACAACTCTGTCAAAATTTTAGTAGCACCGATTCAAGCCCTAGAAAAAAATTGTAAGTCTGTTTTATAGTGTTTACAACAAACTACATCTTATTCAGGTTATGTAGAACGGTTAAGAGTAACCTCCAAAACTAGGATATGAAATTGATAGACATGGACTACAACTTTGTCAAAAATGATGTTGAACAAATCAAAACTAAAAGGCACATCTTGCATCCAAAAGACAGTATTCACACCAAATCTCACAGGAGGATGGCTTAACAACTTGTGCTAATACAATTGGTCCCAAAGCAAATACCCTCATTCTGGTGCACCACTGATCAATTGTAAATTGAAGAGCAAGTGGAGTGAGAATGCCAAAAGGTAGCTTTCATGACATCATACAAAAAGGAACAACTAAAAAAAGGGCCCAAAATGCAGCAATAACCCTGACCACATGGCATTGATTTTCATCAACTATTATTATTATTATTATAATAAGGTTCCAACATCTCAATAAAGGACTCTAACTATAATTATCACCCAACTTCATGTTTCATTAAAATTCACCTTGATCTATGTGCAAACATTTGAAAAATAAATTGTAATTTTATTTTCCATGATGGGAGTCACACACAGAGACAATACCTATTTGATCAGTGCTCTTGTCTGGGCAAAATATTTGCATTTTTAAGTGTCCTGTAAATTAAATTACCTTTATTCCATCCATCGGAGCCACCAAGGAATGGGGGAGCATTATGAGTGCACTGCAAGCTTTTCATGTATTCAGCTATGCCAGTTTCTTCCAAAAGCCTGCTCACCATGTAACTGTCCAGTTGCTGTGACAATTCTAGTCCATTTTTTCTGTACCAAGACTGCAGTGAGAAGTCTGTTAGGAAGAAATAACATACTATAAAATCTGGATAAAAGGAGCATGTCTAAAAGTAAGTATATATAAAAAATAAAGTTACATAATCCTTATTTTCTTGATGTACATTTTGTATAAGGAAGATGTCTGTTCTTTCAATCCAGGCATATTTTTAACTGCTCAAAATACATGTTCAGAAGAACAGAGAGATTCAAAGTGAACAGTAAAATGTTGATTATGATAGCTGTCTCGTGGGAAATTACAATGGGCATTATGACCAGGTGACTGCTGAGCTCAGATGACCATTAGGACAGGTTTGACTGTAATTTATTAGTTGTCTCATGCTTGTATAATAGCTGATCTTGGTTGCTTCTGGGCCTCCCAGACCCTTGCAGGTTCCCTGTTGAATTGTTTACTGAACAGTAGTAACATTCAACATTTTAGGAAACTTAATAAATTACCAAACAATTTACATGTTGAAAATAATATGCACATTGTGTCAATGAAGCCACCCCTTCTTTGATCCAGAAATTTTGAACTGAAAAACGGGTAGAGTCACAAAATATAAACCCTACCACATCAAGTCATGAAAGAAGTGCCCCACACTGATTACAAAACACAAACCCTACCATATCAAGTCATGAAAGAAGTGCCCCACATTGATTCCAAAACATAAACCCTACCACATCAAGTCATGAAAGAAGTGCCCCACACTGATTACAAAACACAAACCCTACCACATCAAGTCATGAAAGAAGTGCCCCACACTGATTACAAAACACAAACCCTACCACATCAAGTCATGAAAGAAGTGCCCCACACTGATTACAAAACACAAACCCAACAACATCAAGTCATGAAAGAAGTGCCCCACACTGATTACAAAACACAAACCCTACCACATCAAGTCATGAAAGAAGTGCCCCACACTGATTACAAAACACAAACCCTACCACATCAAGTCATGAAAGAAGTGCCCCACACTGATTACAAAACACAAACCCTACCACATCAAGTCATGAAAGAAGTGCCCCACACTGATTACAAAACACAAACCCAACAACATCAAGTCATGAAAGAAGTGCCCCACACTGATTACAAAACACAAACCCTACCACATCAAGTCATGAAAGAAGTGCCCCACACTGATTACAAAACACAAACCCAACAACATCAAGTCATGAAAGAAGTGCCCCACATTGATTACAAAACACAAGCCCTACCACATGAAGTCATGAAAGAAGTGCCCCACATTGATTACAAAACACAAACCCTACCACATCAAGTCATGAAAGAAGTCCCCCACATTGATTACAAAACTTAAACCCTACCACATCAAGTCATGGAAGAAGTGCCCCACATTGATTACAAAACATAATCTCTACCACATCAAGTCATGAAAGAAGTGCCCCACATTGATTACAAAACATAAATTCTACCACATCAAGTCATGAAAGAAGTGCCCCACATTGATTACAAAACATAAACCCTACCACATCAAGTCATGAAAGAAGTGCCCCACATTGATTACAAAACATAAAATAAATGAATGTATAATGAAGGTCAAGCTGTTGGTCAAACCAATGTGCGATTGTGAGGAAACCATTTAACCTAAATCACTAAACACAGGTAATGCTTCCTCAAGCATCAGTTGTTGAACAAAACAACAATGAATTATCAAATCAAACCTTGTGACAATGTTAATTAAAATCTAAAGAAAAAAAAATGTATTTTTATCACATTTAAGAAATGCATACCTGGAATTTCAAAACTGTTCTCCCAATCACAATTGATCTTTGGCAGCTTGGTATCGTTTAGTACACTGACCATAAGCGCACAATTTCCATTTGCTTCCAGACATATGCTGATGTTGAGGTTTACAAGGTATTTCTTTTCTGCGCTGATATCATTCACTCGAAAGCTGCAAGAACAATGATGCAAGATTATTTTTTCCCAATGAAATTTGACAGTCCTAAAACATGTTTACATTTTTACATTTTATGAAGAACTGAAAATGAGTAGCATTCCTAACAAGAATATACAACTGAATACTGCAGCAAAAATGTGTGAACCCTATCAAACTTTTAATACATTTTCAGAATAAACTGTAGCACAATAATTGTTGATGGATTTGGTTATTTGATTACAAGACAAGACAATGCAGACACTTAATGATAAATCACTAAGCAAATCCCCACTTCTAAATAATTTTGGCAAGTTCTTAGTTTATAAGCCTTTGTCCAATGATAGCCCCAAATAACTTATTTTCAAAGCAGCCCCACACAAATCTTATTATAAGAGAAATATCCTTAATTCACTGAAGAACAATCTAATTTTTTTTAAAAACTCGCCTTCATCTTTCTCTTCACTTTGCATCTCTGAAATTATCTATTTTAAATAATATATTATGAACTCAAGTTTTTGAAGATTTAAAAGCTATTTTCTGCAATCCAAAGTGTAGTACACCACTCCCTCGATAACTCACGCCCTGATAACTCGCAAACCTGCTTATAATGTGGGTCAGGCATGGATCCCATTTTTTAAACCAGAAAAAACAAAAAAAATTGATCCCTATTTGTTAAACTTCAAGAAAATCGTAATCAACGTTAGTCTGGTTCCCTGCTTGGTAGACTCCAAGTTTCGTGAATACTATTATGCATCACTCCGGGAACCAGACTAATCAACAAAACAAAAAGCCGTGACGTAATACTCGATTGTTTTCACGTACCATGTTTGGTTGTTGAAACCAGCTGCAATCATGTTATCGATCTTTCACATGTTGGACATTTTGAAAATAAATGTGATATATAGATAATAACGAACAACTTCATCAGAAAAAGCGCTTTACTGACAATTTTTCTTGACTCGATTATAAAACGAGGATTCAGCCATTAAACAGCCCAGTTCCTCCCCCAAACACCAACCCCATGGTTTTCTGGATGTCTAGCGGGTTTTTTGAGGGTCCCTCGGTAACTCGCGCCCTTGCTTATAGTGTGGTCTGTGTTTCTGGACCCCGATGTGCACAAGTTATCGAGGGAGAGGTGTACATGGTCGATTTTTTTAATGATAAAGCATAATTATGGTATATCACCTTATTTGAAAAATCCAAACAGCGAAAAGCATTGGTTAATGCACTAATACTTTAGCAGGAAAACTGAAGGACTGTAGGTGGTGGTTCAAGATATGTAGATTTCACATTGTGTTCTATCACTTGTACAGGATTTATACTTGATTGTTAGATTCAAAAAGTATCATTATTGTGTATCACCTTATTCTGACCAGCACAAACAGCCAGACATATTGCTTAGTAGCCCACTAACACTACAGCAGAGGGAGGTTTAGGGTAATTATTTTAAAAAATGATAATTTTACATCAGTGGTTCATGATTCATGTTTTATTTCTGGATTTATGCAGTGTTGTTATGAAACAATCAAAGTATATAACCTCATTCTAACAAGTCCAAACAGCCAGACATGTTGGTCAGTACCCCACTGATACTGTAGCAGGGAGTGGTTGAAGGTCAGTTTCTCCAAACTCAGAGTAAGCTGGTAATGACACGAGTCTATATGGACATAGACCTGGAATGATTTGTCCAGTCTATCTAGATGGACACAGCAATCCACAATTGTACAATAGTCTGGTATGTAACAGGTTAGACCTGAGACTAACTGGGGTAATATCAAGTCATGTGGACAATCTGAAAATGAAACAAATTCTCTGATATAATAAAAACCAAAAATGAGACAGATTCTTGATAAAAGACATACAAAAATCGCCATAATATGGAAGAGCAAGACTCTACAAAAGTGCATCAGTGCATCACAAGATGTTTTTACAATATCAAATAAGGACATGTTTCTGAATGACATGCATTATTTATATCTTCTGGTTTTATCACACAAAAAACACAGTCTGATGGTAGTGTGTATGACGAAGTCCTTTCAATAAGGCAAACACCAACTGAACCTGTGATTTACATATTTGTTTTGAAAAATATGCTGTCACTCTTACCAGGATAAAGCATATCCATTATCATAATGGCGAAGACTCAAATTCTTCAAGAATCTGGCAGAGAAATTAATAGGTCCAAGTCAATATTTAAATTTCATGACAGTTTTGGAAATCTTACATGGGGAATTAGAACATTTTACACATATACAGGCATACATTCTGATAAAGCAAATCACCATAAAAAAGAGCTGTACTTATGCAATGTAAAAGATAAATTTAATTTAGGAACACTGGTTTTGTCATATATTACTAAGGAGATGCATATTATAAACTGCAACCTCATTTGTCTGAATCTTGCTCATTCAAAATGTCAGTATATAAAATTATATTATCACAAAACACTAAAGACTTAGCATAACCACAGCTCAAGTTTATCAGAATAGTGTGTGTGTCCCAAGGAGTTTGGATAAATGAAATTCTGCTATAGAAGATAATCTAATGGAGGTTGATTCCTGGATTTTTTTCCTAAATTAGTGAATGATACAAAGGAATATTTGTCATGTTATTGTGAGATATATACTGTATCAAATATAACAAGATAATTCGATGGTACACATGACAAATATTTTTTAAACTGCACATGGTCATTTGCAAATCTTGTTTAACCTTTCTTCCATCCATGCATAGCAGGAATGTAAGGTGACTGCTTCCCATTACACTGGTCAGTTTTCAGGAATTTAGTCAGACCAAGGTCATCCATCAGTTTGTTCAGATTCTGTCCAGACAGAATCTCATGTGTAGCCAAGCCTTGGCTGTGCATCCACTGGTCAAGAGAGAAATCTGAAAACAAACAAAAACGTTAACAAGATATAAATTGTATGGAATTTATTGAACTTGCTTCTTCCCAGTACCATCTCTGCATATTTATTTTTAAAAACTGAAGAGTAGAGTATACAGCTCTCTATTCCACACCTTTCTGACCAATCGTTTCTTATATTTCTACTCCTTCCTTTCCATCTAAATCCTGCCTCATAATCCTCTTTCAAACCCTTTAATACTGCAGAAAGCCTCACTCAATATTATTTCTTTCCTTAAACAAGAAACAGCCAAATGTAACAACAGTTGGACAAGAAATTGGGGACAGCAGAATGCTTTCTGAAGAAATTTCTTCCAGTTCTGTTGATTTCATGTTATAAAATCAATTAGTTCAAGACTTTTCCACTTATTGGTATCTTCAACCATTTTAGAGACATCAGCTTTGTTTGGCCTTTATGCTTCAATGCTTTCCATCATATTTGGTGAAGTTCTTTTTTTGTTTTTGTAAAGTTAGTTAAATGTTTTGTACATTTAGTACCAGCAGCAAGTGACAAAATTTGTAGCAATCTGAAAGACTTCAAGCTTGGGTACTTTCTATCAAATTTGCTCAAGTTTTGCTAAGTGATTTTGGTTTCTTCAGTAAAAGTAATCATATTTGATCGTGGATTGGTATAATTTCTTCTTCATGCCAAAATTCTTTCTGTTGATTTGGTAAAATTCAGTTCTGCCATTCTTGAGAAGAAATCATTTTAAGGTTTTTCTTATTTTGATCAATGGCAGCCACATCTGATAAAAGTGGATCACCATCAGTTGTAGAAACCTGAAAACATTTTATGCTACAATACTTTCACTCATATTTTGTTAAAATCTTCTGTGCAGTTTTTGACAATAAATAATTTAAAATTTGGTAGTTTTTTTATTACAGCTGCCATTTTTGATGAAGGATCAGCTTCGTATGAACTAAAATGAAAGCCTTTATGCCAAGGCAATTTCCTTCAAATTCAATTCAATTCTGCTGAGTGGTTCTTCAAAAGTAATTTCAAGGTTTTTCTATTATTTAGTAATGATGGTGCATTATTTGTAAATGATTTGAAGTTACTTACACCTTGATATTTTCTCAAAGCTGGTCAAATGTGCAAGAAGTCATTTAAACGTTTTCTATTTTTATAACAGGAGTCATATTTGATGGCAAATCTACATCATTTGTAAACCCTTGAAAGACCTCGATGCCAGGGTGCTTTCTATCCAACGTAATCAAATCCTATGCAGCATATTTCAAGAAAAATTCATATAAAGGTTTTTCTATTTTTACTAACAGCAGCTATATGGAAGAGCAGTGTAATTTGTAAAGAAAACATTACCATCTGAAGAAAGGTTGACACCACAAACCAACTGTAGCTATTACAACTGAAGCAAATAACATAATTAAACAAGTTAATAAGTATCAAATATGCACACACTTATGAACAAAATTATCCTTGTTTCATTCCAGCTACAGGTTAACTCGGACATTATTATTAAGAAAATACTTGCAAGATATGCACTTTTGGTTGAAGATACCACTAGAAGAAAACAAAATCTTAACATCAGAAATGTATTCCAAGTGAGACATGTAACACAGGAGCTTGACTGTCAGATCATCCAAACATTCCGTGACATTGTGAATTCAAAGAGAAGGGCCAAAGGTAGGTCAGTTGTTAGCATGCCACTATCATTAAAATGGTGCTTGTTTGAATTCTACATGTATGTATGTATGTATATATGTATGTATCTATGTATGTAGCAAATTTTATGGCACCTGAGCATAATGTAGATCTGTAGACAACATGGTGCCAACATGGTCAAGTTAAAAACATGCAAAACTCAATTGCACAAAAATTTATGAAGACAAACCCTTCCTAGCAAATGTAAATACGAAGTACAAGAGGAAGAAATATAAAATGTAAAGATGCTAAATTTCTGTAAAACGTATATACAATACAGATAAAGGTAGCACATGTAAAATACTATAAATGTATGTCAAAATTTGTTATATAAATCCCTTTCCAATAAAAAGTCCAAGATTTTCTTAGGTGGGGCATCATCATCATGTTCATTCATTTCACAATGAAATGCTTCTGTCTTACAGGGATGAGGAGGTCTACACAACACAAAAATGTGTTCCACTGTAAATGGACACTGGCATATGATGCAATCTGGTCAAGGTTCACCTTTCATGGGAGGTATGCATGAGTCATGTATGTGTGTGTGTCTAATATGTGATTTGTACAACACCAACTCATCTTCACAATTCATTCTATACGACAGATAGCACTCTCCAATAGTAGGTGTGATGTTCTCAAGTTTGTGCATTTTTCAGTCTACATATTTTGCCAAAATGATAAGCAATGCTAATCAGTTCGAGTCAGCTAACATGGTGTGTCCCTGGATAAGGCACTTTATTCCATGTGCCTTGGCACCTACTTGTGTTGCTGTGCCATAAAACACCAAATAAAAATAATAAAAGCCCTGTCTTGCAGCACATACTGTGAGATTTACAGGTGTCGCTTAACAGTTACACTTGGAATATTAAATTAAGCTGCATCATCTCAGGGGACTTTGTGACGAGAGTATACCTGAATACAATATGTGGACTGCAAAGTATTACGTGGAATTTTTAAACCCAGGTGTGGAATGACAGGGTATTTTGTTTAGCAGATTGATCTTGATGCTATGTACATCAACAGTATAATCTTATATCAAATATCAAATCATGGTGGTGGATCAAATGGAATCTGGAAAGAGATGGAGTGTTCCTGCATACAGTATATGACCTGCATACAGTATATGAACAACAAAGTTGGTTATCTGGAAAGTTCAATTAAACTGTGGAATCACTGGAGATTTTGGGCAGAGAGTGTTCCTACAGGCAGGTACATGTACAGAAAAGTCTTATCTGCAGTGTTAAATTCAGGTATAAGATCAAAGCATTGTTTTAATAGGAGAGGTTTCCTGAAGAAAGAATACAGTCTTGTAATGAATACTATATCCGGGTATATGATCAAAGGATAATGGAGAGGAGAATGTCTCTGAAGAGATGCATGGAGTGTTAAGTCTAACTTGGAATATCATTACAAGGTGTTTGATCACAGGATTATGGGAAGGAATGTCTCTCAGATGACAATCATACATGGAGTGTAAGCTTTACCTGGAATATTATAACCAGGTGCAGGATCACACTTTTCACAGAAAACAAAATTTGTCTCCTTACCTGAATAAATTTTGCCTGGAATATATTAAACTGGTTTTTTATCAAATAGTAGGATTGCAGAATAATAGGAAGAGCTGCCTCTTTGAAGACAGATACATGAAGTGTAAGCTTTACCTGAAAATAACTATGTCCAAGTGGTGGCTCACAGGATGATGATAAGAAGAGTGTCTTGGAAGACTGATATAAATGGGGTGTACATTTTAAATGAAATATTATATCTAGATGTAGAATTGCAGGATTATGGAGAAAAGCATGTCTATGAAGACAGATACATGGCATGCAAGTCTTCCCTGTAATATTCTACCCAAGTGTAGAATCAGTGGAGAAGATTGTTTCTGGAGACAAATACATGGAGTGCAAGTCTTACCTGGAACAGGATTACAGGATTAAGAAAAGAAGTAAGCTTTGGAAGACAAATACATGGAGTGTAAGTCTTACCTGGAATATTATATCCTGGAGTAGGATTACAGGGGATTTTGGGTAGAAGAGTGTTTCTGAAGACAGATATATGAACAGCACAGTCTTCACTCCTGCTAGCATCCCAGCACACACTGATGTCCAGGTTTGCAAGGTAAACATTCTTGCTACTCAAGTCATGGATGGTAAAACTGAAGGGATACATATTACAAATAAAGTCAAATGGTTAATGGTAAAGATTTTAAATATATTAAACACAGATCATTGGTACTGCTGATTGGCTTTAATTTTGACTTTTCGTAATAATGCGCAAAAACATAAAGATTCTGATATATCAGCCATATTTCTAGACAGTGGTAGAGGTTCTTCTTAAAATGGGGCTTTTGTGGGTCTCAGGCAGTTTGGTAGGGGAGGGTTGGTGTATTTAGTATTAGTGCACATGATGTAAGAAATGTATTCAAATATATTGTATTAATAATATAGTTATTTATTCATAATAGCCTGTTTATTTTGTTGGAATTTTATATTCAAAATATATAAATATCAATTACTGATTAATTAATAAAAGAAAAAAAATGTGGTGTCCTTAACAAGATATGTTACTAAAGGGAAAACAATAGAGCGTGCCAAATATTGTAATGCTATGACTCTATTAAAAATATACTGTTCTTTTAACTGCATTACTTTATTGTATACTGATGTAAAATTTGAATATAATTTTTACTGTATTTTGTTTAAAAAGAAAGAAATTCAATGCTTAATGCTTCAACACAGATAAAAAAACCTTGATTCCAGATTACATATTTGATTGACAATAGCCAGGGTGATGTGCAGCTAGTATTGTATCATTACTGTGAGAAAACCCAATAGGCTAAGTTGCATAAAAGTCAGGTAAATCAGAGATGCATACTGAAGAAACAATAATGAATTTCATTGCCTTGCATGAGACAGTGAAGTCATCTTTGCTGAAGATTATTTGCTAGTTAATGATCAGTGGCAATGGTTCTTCAAGTTGGAATACAGAAAAATTAAACAAGCTCTTCAGGGGAAGTATGAACTACAGCAGGCTTTTCTCCAGTCTCTACTGAGCACAACAATGAGCAATAATTACATATTTATCACTTTTAAACCCTCCAATGAACTATTAAAAACGACAAAATTTTTTATCTACGACTTAATGCTATACTCCACAGTACAACAAACAGTGACAATTCAGAGTAAATAATGACTAAATCATAACAAATGAAAAGTTGATGCGAATTTAGTTATAATTTTGTTTGGTAATGGATTTTAAAGACAAAATCTCTGTGTATTAATATGTTCCATCAAGACAGTTGTAGGGGAATAAAGTGTTACCAATGTCCATCCATTGTCTGTCACAATGGTTATGTTTTGCATCAATTATCATTTCAAGCATTTTGGTGCAGAATCTTTATTCAGTGAACAATTCTAGTTTTATATGAGTGTGGTTGTTACTGTGTATGTGCATGTGTGTGCATGAGTGGCAATGATATATGAAAATGTGAGGTCTACCACCAAAATTTTTTAAAAAGTATATTCAATAATTCTAAGAAAACACATCTCATTTTCTTTCATTCACATTTCAATTTCCAGTCTTTTCCATGTTTGTTTGATTAAATAACTGTACAACATTGCTTAACTGGCTGAAAGTGCACTGCCCTCTTCCCTCCCCTAGTTTGGACCACAAAAACCCACATTTTGAGCCTCAACACACACTGACCACCATCACTATCAGGTAAGGATGCAAATTTATGCAGCTTGTTATGGTAAGAAAAATGCTCTGAACTCCAGTGGTTACACAATCATCTTCTCCTAGGTGGAAAAGAAGTCCTTCAAGCTTCAAAGTAATACAATTTGAAAGAGCCTACAAAAATATTATGGTAAATAATTAAAACACGTGAAAATTTTGATCAGCTTCATGCTAATTATCTTCTTGTTATAATGACAAGCACCAATTATGCACTCCCTGGACAAGCATTATCCTGTTTATACAAGGAAAGAAATATCTGGACAACACCAAGACCTCAACGACAGGACACAATGAGTTTTTACATGTCTTTCACAATGCACTAGCATTTCTGTGAAGTTTTAATTCTCATACTCCACCATTCAATTTGGAACTGGGTCAGTGTAACATGAATTTTAGGTTATTATCCTGGGTAAATGTTACTGCACAGTAATTTCTTTACATATAGCAGAGGGTTTTCTAAAGAGAGATTTTCATTCAAAACACTTGTTATTAATGTACATGGAAGGTATTTACTTTAAATCACTGTTACATTATGTCTACCTTATAACTGATGATACGTGACAGAATGTATCTGGATTTTTCTCCTTTTTCTTAAGCTTATGTCAAAATTCTGATGAGAAGAAAGTAATTCACCCCTAGAAATTTGTAATACAGTTTTCAAAATTTGAGCATTTACTCAATCCTGAAGAGTCCCATCAACCAGACATGTTCTTCTTTTCCAAACTCATAGTTAAAAAGGCTAACATTATGTGAATAATTCTCTATACCAACAGCCATGGTAAAGGCACAAATATCCACATGAACTTGGAATTGAATAGCTTGGTTAATGAGAGGAACATCCAAACAGCAGTCAACACTGGTACAGCTTTCACCAATATGACATGAGAGATTGTCAGGTAGTGCTGGAAGATCAATGTCCAGAGAACAGGCTGAAATCAGAACAGCTAAAATTTAAATCTCTGAATGTTTAAATGACAATTTCTAGTACAAAATTTTTTTCGGAAATCTTTGGAAAATCTTTAATTTACAAAAACATGCAAGCATAACTGAATTTGATATACTTCGTTGCCCCAAATGTATGGAAAATTTACTTTTCTCTCTGTCCATATAATTTGTTTACTAACAAAAATGATAAATTTCCGATATATTGTCTGGAAAATTAATATCTTTATTATCACAACTGTGAATCAATGAGCCTGGAAACTATAACTATAGGGCTTTTTCTTTCAATTCATTTTATTACTAAATCAAGACCTTGACCTATATATTAGATGTGTAACAATTCATGGATGCACACTAGTATCATGATTTCTTTGTGCTGATGCATGTAAGTCAGTAATTTTTTATTTACTGAGATGCAATACATAGGAAATGGCATGATGTAACAAAGCAATCCATAAAAGTTTGTGCAACACAATATATACAAGAAATAAGAACCAGAATTTACTAACAGGTCCCTTTTCCTAAGCACTGTTTGCAATTTGAAATCAAATATATTTTTTAAAAGTCATATGTAAGAAAGGTTACTAAATGCATAAAGAATACATATTATACTTGTATTTCAGCTGGACATGATGCAAGAAATGTGGGGAGAGTGTTGTTTATGTTTTGGAGGGATGGCAGACCTATAAAGCCTAACAAGATTTTCTTAGCTGGTCTATATTTTGTCTCTAGTTAGATCAATTTTCAGTAAGGCATAACAAAATATCATGGACTGCTATTTTCAACTTGGAAAACTGGCATTTAAACAGTTCAGGAGTATGATCTGAGCCTGAAGCAGTGATGGCAAACATGTTTAACTAAAAAGTTTGTAATGTACTCTTAGACCTTAATTACCTCCAGTACTGTTTAAGGAACTGGAGTTCCAAATCCTATGAAGCTCAACAATTTCATGCTTATTCTCCCACCCCAAAATAATCTTTGGGTTTATTCTGAATTTCACATGGTCATGGCAACTGTCTCTTCTGCCATGAGACTTAGTCAAATCAACACATGATATCCAATAAGCATAACTGCTTTCTGAATCCTGCTCTTTTTTTCCCCCCAAGAATCAGAATACAGTTTATTCCTTTTTATACTTATGTGCTGATTGTTTAAACATTTTAGGAGTTTTATTGTCTTTTTCAGCTGCAATGTGTTTTTGTTCAGTGTGCGCCATTTTTAGAAAATGCTATATATTAGCAACAGCTGGATAATGCAGACATTTTGCATGAAAAACATGGGCAGTTTAAAAGGTCTGAGGTTACCTCCTGTAAATATAGATTGTTTCCCTGATGAACTCCACTGAATCAAATATGAAATCCAGATCCGGATTGAACAAAGACAAACCAGTATCCAGATTTTGAGCACAGTGATTGTATTTCATAATTCTTTGCTATCCATACTATTATTCTTTAAGTCTATAAATTAAAGGTCACTTCAGTAAGACTTCTGTTAAATCATAAGGGCTGGTGGGTAAAGTTTATTTTTTAATGAGGTCAAACTCTGTTTAATTTTACTGTTGATTCCAGAATTACGTTCATGCAATGTTAATCAGTTCTTGGGTACTTATGCAGAATATAAATAGATGGCAATGTCAACAGGTGATGCAATCCTAATCTATGTCCAACTTGATGGGGGTACAAAAGAAAAGGAAAATCAGAAATTACAAAAACAGGAATTTTTCTCTCTTATTTTCTTACAGAGAATTATCTATAACCACAGTAACAATAAATAGAAAACATATCCAACTAGTACTGAATGAGGCTGAGAAGGGCAAGCACTCGGATGATTATGTATCAGTTTAGAATCTCAAAATTGCCACTGATCTTATGTAGCAAGATGTTAGTTATGCTTGTAGATTCTAAAATTTGCTACATCATGACATGAATTACATTGCAAGTTCAATATTGCAATGTGTATCATTTCAAGGTCTCCAAAACCAATACATATCCTGATACACATCATTTATTTGCTATGTATCATGATGAGTATTGAGCCTCTGATTTCTAGACAATGCACAAGTCTAATATTATTAACCTCAATACCTTTGTTCCAGTCCATGTTGGTGGAACTGAATGGTGGTTCCCTTCTGTTACATTGCTGTTCTCTCATATACATGGCAACACCCAGCTGCTCCATCAGAAGTGACTTCATTGAGCCTGTCAGGGTTGTAAGGTTTGAAAGCCCCTGACCTTGTAACCACTTGGACAAGGAAAAGTCTATCAGAAAAGATGGCACAATTTTTTAATTTTGGACATGAAATGCAGTAAACAACAGAAGTTAATCTTTCATAAATGATTACTGTTTCGATGGTTGCTAAATTTATACAGATCCTAAAGATTTAAGTCCCCCTATGAAATGCAAAGAGGAAATAAAGAACATTAAATAAACAGAAAATGAAAGCAATGCGAATGCTGAGAAAAATGCAGAATAAATGTAGACTGAACAAAGAATGAATAAAAAGTGGCATATGCAAAATGCTATTTGCCACAAGCAATAAGCACCTAACCATAAAATAATACATAGATAAATGATGAAATATAAATATAAACCATAAATTATCTGGAAATAGGATTCTGAATGCAGCCTTTGTTATTGAAATTAAATCAGGTGTACAACATTTATAAATAAAATAATAAAGGAAACAATATCCATAAATACACATTCACTCTTGCTATCAATCAGTGTCTTTCAAAATGTATTGCTAGTCTTAGTGAAGTGTTTAAAAATTCTTACCATTGTGCTTGATTTTTAGTACCCTTTCAATTCTAACTGCAGAAAGCCTCTTTGATCTATAGTCCAAAATCAAATTCTTTACTGTCACTAAATTTTTTTTGCCATCAACTGTTTACTGATGACATAATAGTTGTTTGTGAAATATATTTATTAAAAGAAACTTAAAAGGTTGATCCTCAAATGTTAAAGTGAAGTTTTCCACCTTTGTAAAAAATATAAATCATTTGTCAGAAAAAATGTCTGTTTTAAGTGATCATTCACCACTGCTAGGTACAAATAGGTATCAATTTAATTAAACAAAAAAATTTTGATTCCACTGGAGTTACTTCTGTAGTCTCTCAGAAATGTTTGCATTTTCAAATAAATTCTTTAAAGCATGTGGAAGCAAAATGAATTACTTAACAAGAAAATAGTATATGCTGAGATGATGAATGGTACACAGTGAGAATTGGCTGAAAAGCTAATGCAAAAGAAATGTATTAAAAATGCATTTGAAATTTTTGGGTCCTTCAGGGTCAGTGCCACAATTTATTACATGATTTGAATTTAACACATTATAACTGAAATGTTTTATCTGTACATCATATTCAGATCCTACATTATTATGTGACATAATTATACGCAATCTCCATAACAAAGATTTTATGTTTTGCATCGTTACCTTAATTCAGTGAAATCTGTCTATAATTGACCATCTAACAACCACACCAGTTGGTTGGTGTCCTTTACATATAGGTGAAACATATTAGCAAAATTAAGACAAACAATTCATATTGTCCTCTGTGAGCAGGTGTCTCTATGTGGTGTTTTGTGCTAAAGCAGGTTTTCACAGTATGGACTAGAATTAAATATTTTTCCCTTTTATGCTCAGATTTACATGGATGGGTGTTTTCAAAGTTGAGAAAATACCTTAAAAAACAAGCTGATTTAACATCACTGCACCCACATTATTCAACTGTAGAATGTTGTCTATTTTTTAAAGCTTTGCAAAATTTGGGTTATCAAAGATGTCTACAACTATATTCATACTTATGAAAAGATTGTGGGTGGGGGATGCTGAGCTAGGATAACCTTTATATTTCTAAGTAATGAAACATGAAAATCATTAAACTTGCAGAGTAATCTTTGAAGACAGTTAATCCCTAACCTGGTAAAGTATATCCCACTTTCAGGTTACAAAGAAGTTTAAAAAGTCTGGAATGTGAGAGAACAGGAACTTTCATTTGGCAGTTGTCCCCAGCTTCCATGCATAAGGAGAAAGTAAGGTCTACTTCAAAGATCTCCTCATCTTCAAGATCTGTCACTCTGTACCTATATCAAATGAATTTATGCAATTTTATAAACATGTAATTTATTAACACAAATTAGGGCCATTCCTTGGGTGTTTGTATTATCGATGTGTGCATGTTTATGCATCTGTATGTGTCTGTAAGAGTTGGCTGACTTCATATATAAAAAAATATCTGATGCACAAACAAATCTGTAGATTCAAATAGCTTAACATGTCCTGGAAAATAATTCATTTTCACTGATCATGTGTGTGTGTGTGTGTGTGTGTGTGTGTGTATGTATGTATGTATATATATATATATATATGGTATGTGGAATCCATCGTATATGCCAGTCATGTCTTACAGAATTGATTTGTTTAAACTACTATAAAATCCCCAGATTGGACAATAGATGTTTAAACTGATACTGACCTTATCTTATACATAAGATGTATACTACTACCAGTGTGAAATTTCCCATGGGCTACAGTAAATGGTACAATGCAACCTAATTACTTCCATGCTTCAGCCAAGTTTTGGAGCAAACCATTAAATTTCTTAGGTAAAAAGGGATCCCAACAACCAGGTCCTTTTCAAAATGACAATACAAAGAAAAATTGAAATATTATCTATTCAAATCTATTTAAATTACAATACTTGCTGATAAAAATGGCTTTCAATTAATGCACAGCCAGAATGGGAGTGTCAAGTCTGATTGTAATAACAAATCCCTCCATCCCACCAACCTTAATTTCTTTGTTCCAAAGTCATTTTCCAGCAACACTACATAAAGTCTATCTGAGCAATACAATGTCATATACAGCTGACATGCATTTCCAGCCATATTTTATGAAATAAATATGGATCATCAGATTTGACTGTCACTGTAAAATTTTAAGTCTCTTGTATGTGCTGACACATGTTACATGACAGCAACAAGCTGCATGTTATGAAGGACTAATGTAACATTGCTACATGCAGATCACAGAGTATTATTACTTTTGAAGAATGAGATTTGAAGAAAAGCTATCACAGCTCTAAAATCTTATGCATTGTTGTGACTATTGTTGAACAAGCTGAACAAAATGGTTGAATAATAATTAAAGGCACCAATGTCTGACATGTTTAATTAGCAACTGGTCATTCGAGCTCATTTATCTGGCAAATAAAGCTGTTTTGGAACCCTTGATATCTGTGCATGTATATATGTATTCATCGGGGATCCTGAATTTATTGTATTTTCCAAACATGGCTGACAGATCAAAGGCTTTGACCAGTACATACCATGAGCAACTGACACTGCATCATACCATATGTCAAATGTAAGTATTTCTAATTGTGCTTGATCTGTTAACACTAAATTGTGAAATAAACATCTTAACCAAGTAAAATTCAAAGGTGATGAGGTTTACAGATTGTTTCTTTGTCAGTTTGTCAGGCAATCAATTGTTACTGTCTAAGCTTGCTACAGCACAACTGCTTGAGGACTATATCAGTCAGTCATTTAGATAAATGTATTAGGGAAGGGCAACTAGATTCTTAAGTGCAGTAAATTCAAAGA